>JAQGBB010001440.1:0-13443 GCA_034691745.1 Prismatolaimus dolichurus
AAATAATAAACAATAAAAAATAAATAATAAAATTTGAGTAAAAAATTATTTTGACTCAAATTTTCAAGATCATGCGCCCGAGCGTGTCGGGGATGTAGGCAAGGGAGCCGATGATGATTGAGAGTGCAACTGCGGCCAGGCCAACGGGTGGTCGATTGACGTAGAAGAAGAACTGGGGTAGCCAGAGGGCGATAATTCGTTCGAGTGTCATAAAAATCTGAATAATTCTTTCAACTGTAAAGGGAGTTAAAACAATGTTTTATATTTCATTAATTTTTGACACAACTTTCATTTTTTATTTCTCAGTTTATTAAAATAAAATAAAATTTGTCAACAAAATAATAAACAATAAAAAATAAATAATAAAATTTGAGTAAAAAATTATTTTGACTCAAATTTTCAAGATCATGCGCTAGTCAAACACTTTTGCAACATACGAACATAATCTAGCTACCAAGAGCCTACCGCAATGAGATCGGCGATGCAGGTTGTCAGATTGCTGAGCGAGTACGAGATGCCCTGGTCCCACTCGTACGTGAGATAAACCTTGCACGGCGGGCCGCCGAAATTGAGAATGCCGTGACTCATTAGAAGCGCCATCGTGAGGACCTCTACCGCGACGATCGCCTTGTGGTAGACGAAGCTCGCGCCCTTGAAGTCTGGCTGGATGAGGACGACGATTTCGGCCGCGTAACCAAACGTTCCGAAGACGGCGAACGCGATGTTGAGAATGCCCATCACGATGTTCCAGTAGTGGAGCATGTACTCGAACTGCCAGTACATGAGGACGTAGTTCGCGATCTGTAGCGAGGTGAAATTCTGCATGTGTGCAAGTGGGAGCCATTCCGTGAACGTTGCGTTCACGCCGGCGCCTTGATAGCCGGCGGCGATCGCGTAGACGGCCGCCTGCTCGAGGAGTTCGTCCTGGTCCGCCATTGCTGAGGCCTTCTAACGACCTGCGACTAACAGAGCAGTCAGCTGCTCGACCTCGTGCTTGCGTGTCTTAATTTAGCTAGGTGCTTGCTTGCCTCAATTTGCAGCAGTTTTGATAAAAGATGACGTGAAATGTGCGTACGCTATCTGGGCTTGATATAATTGAGAGCCCAATGCACGCGAGCTGTCGGCAGAGTTTCATACTTCTTGAAAGGTGCGAGAAGAAATTGAAGTTTTGGGATGCAAAATCAGCTGCGAAGGTATCACGCAATTGTTGCACTGTTAGCTAAATGACTAGAACAAAAGCTCGTCGTTTTCTATAGCTGCTTTTGTTCAATGGATTGTTGTTTTGCTGTTGCACTTCAGCTTGCAGTGTCCGGCCAGCTTTCTGCTGATCGTCTCGTAATCGAAAAACGTTCAATATTTTCGCAAAAGAATGCAAGTCATATGGCCATATGTACCTATTATATTTTATCGAAGCAAAATACCGCCACCAGAAAAAGCTCGGCACGTGACGTTCATTACGAATTTACAGGCACTACCCTAAAGGTAGACGCTAGAATAACAACGAAAAATCAATTCTGCGAAAATGGAACCACTGGATCTGATTCTACAAAAATCGGTAATTAAAAACACTTAACTTCAAGGATGTGCCAGTGCAAAGATGATAAACTATTAAACTATTAGCTAGCTAATCGATGACATAGCCTTGATCAGTTAGATCTAGCTGATTCGTTGAAAAAAGATCATCAACTTTGATAGTCAAACAAAATCAAATTTAGGTAGAAATACGAAAGGCCAATAAAAATTCATTTCTACTTATATGCCGCAGAAAACGCAAGGTGAGAGCATTCCAAAAATACAGGCGGCACGAGGAATCGACATTTCACAGACATTGGGTTTGTTCCAGACACACGATCTTCAGAAAATCAACTCCCCACCATTAGGCTTCATTATCGCGATCGTCAACGAAAAGAACAAGTCGGATGTAACGATCCTCGAGATCCACTGCTGCAAAACCTGTTTTCGACGTCAAGTTTAATGTTTTTGAGTTCAATGCAACACCAGAAAAAAATGCAAAAAAGTATGTGGGGGAAAGGAGGATTCGAACCTTCAACTTTTGGTTGGCGTAATGACCACCAACCATTGACGACAAATTGCGAAGCGTATCATATAGTAAATGCAAGCATTAAATTTAAGCCAAATCCATCGAGGCGTTCAGGAGTTATGTACAAAACACGTTATTTTCGCATGAACGTGAACCTTGTGGATCGGCATGCTCAGGGAGTATTAGGCCCTCGGAGCCCATCTTCGAACTTAAACCTACATTTGTCCCAAGGTGCCTGCAAAATTTCAGCCCGCTAGCCTGCTCATTTCGAAAGTTATCGTGTCTACGGATCGATGAATGACACGGGCCACCGCAATAGACCTACTGACTTCATTATTGGGCCTAAAAAAGCGATCGAAGACTCACAAAGCTCAACTCTCAAGCTCGGTTTTCGCGCCGCGTTCCCCACTAGCGCCACCGGCCGGCCGGGGAGAGAAGCAAAGCCCGAACAATCATTAGTTTTTTGCTGACAAGAGGGCGGGGAAAAATCTAGTTTGCCGCAGCAGTGCTACAAGTTTTGAACTCCTTGTTTTTCTTGACTCAAAAACTTTTGTGCTATCGTTTTTTCTTGATCCCGGATGCCTTTTCGGCTTTGCCGATTTACTCGTTTAGCTTGAACGATGCGACGTCAGTTATCGCACAGGAGATCTCGAGACTCGCCGATCTGGAAAGAGCAACGTGAATAACATGGCCTTGAGTAATTGATTCTATCTGTATTATTGATCGATCTTTCGTTTCCGCTGAAGAAGAGCAGAACATTATTATCGTGCCCATGGCCAATAGTAGAGTTTGCACAAGTCGATGTATAACAGCAGATGACAAGCTTTAGCGACCGAGCTACAGTAAAGTTTGCCAAAGTTTGCACTAGTCTTCAAGATATCCTTCTAGCGGTCCCGGATCCGCAAATCTTCGAGGAATTCCTAATCCTAAGGAGCTTCAATCGTTCTACCCTTTCTTCTTCAAAACAAGTTGTTCGCTAATTTTTACTGTTTATAACAAGTGATACTAGCATCTGCAGCAGTTTTTATTTTTTTCTGTCACTCGCTGGAAACGTGCACTGTCGGTTTTCCCGTCTTCTTGAGGTTCTCGAGAAGGACGTCTTTCGAGAGCGAACTGCGAACGCGCACCGCCTTGTCGGCAACGTCGATGTGAACATCCTCAACTATTGCGCAATATTCATTTTATTTTAAAAGTGCAAAAAATTTTATTTCATGATAGAGTGTTTGCCGCTTTTACCTCCAAGCTGGGCCAGCACGTTGCGAACGGCGTTCGCGCAACCATCAGAGGACATGTCGATTCGGAACCAGTGTGTCTGAGTTGCAGGGGTCGAGTTCTTACGATAAAAATTCGAAAAAATGTCAGATAAAACTTGATTACATATCGGCGATCTCTCAAAAGTTTTGCGTTTTTAAATTTTAAATTAAACCTATTTTAATTTTCAACTAATTTAATAATAAATTTTGCGTCATAATACCTGGTGAGTCATAATGTTGAATTCGAACAAAAGTTTTGACTGCAAAAAAGCCAAACCGAATGCGACTCCTTCAACGCTCTGAAGTAGAAAAGATGCAAAAATTCCGTCAACGATTACCTCTTCGATTGGAGAGTTGAAAAAGCTAGGAAGCGAAGAAATGAAAAAATTAGACAGAAATACTGTCACACCTGAGACGCTGTCGAAAGCTTTACTCAGCCTCGTAGTTTTTCGAAAGTTGAAGCTGCACAGCGGTAGGTAGGTTAGACATCAAGTGTTTGCATCATACGCGTTTCACGGCGACTAGGTTTTCCGTTCAGGTGGAACGAGCATAAGGTTTGTGTGCAAACGTCAGCATCTGAAAATTTTTACGTTTGTTTTCATATACAGGGCACCCGGTTCTAGTCACTTTTCCCACGCACGACGCATCATTCACACACGCGGCCGTAAATACAGCAGAATACTCGTAAAATCATGGGATGAATCAAACTGGCTGCGAGCCATAGGCACAGTCCATCCCTCGGATGTTGCGGTCCCCGGGAAAGAGACACTGGGTAAAATCCAGCCCAACCAAAGCCGAACGAGGTGGGTTAAATCCAACGCGGCTAATCCAAGCGGACTGAGGTGAATTGGCTACCTTCAGGTGCACTAGTTGTCATTAGAGATTACGTCCTCTGTTCACGTTTTCTATGTCCGAAAAAATCACATGAATTACCCATAAATTTTGAATAATACAACAAATCCATTAATTGATTAAATTGGAGTAAAAAATTTGCAAAAAATTCAGAAAATTTTCCTACACCGTTATGATCGGAAATTGCGAATGTGTATGCCGTAGAATATACGCATTTTGCGTTTCCTATTTTTGTACATTTTCCATTCAGAAGTTTTTTACTGAGTATTCCGAAAGAGACAACTCACGTTGTAAAAAGTGGCTCGCCGCTGCAAAAAATTCTCCGAGCCGCAATTCATGCACCTGCGATCACGTTTTTTCGACGGCTGTTGCAAGCGTTTCAAGGACAAACGTGTGCTGTTTCTACACAATAGACAGACGTAGTTTTGAGTTTTACGTTCTCAACACCAACTTTCCACACTACAGCGCAGCGGCACGTTCGAGCGACATCCAAACGGACGGATTTTCTTCAGAAATGATGACATCCGATGAGCTTCATCTAGAGAAACCCGATACTTCATCGCACTGCGACTTTTTTTCTACCACTTCCGCTACTGTGGCCGGTAACGTGAAAATCGAGAATTTCCAGAGGTAAGCTAGAAGCATTTGCTGTGCTAAAATGGTTTTTGTGACGAGAATGTTGCCGTACTTTTCTGCTTGGAGCCCGCGGGGGCATTACTTAGAAAATAAGTTTTTTTCGTTTTTGGACCCACTGACACACGTTCAGTGTGCCTTATTTGCACTGTTTTCTATTTAGAGACATTAGCTTTGTGTATTTGCTATTGTTATTATTTTTCAACGCATTACTCGCGTGGCTGCTGGGAGTTTTGCGCAAAACATTCTTCCTCCTGTTGTGCACTTCTTCGAGCATAATTATTTTTTGTTAGCCTTTTGCGCCTAAGCCCACTGTGTGGTCAATAGGCAGTGGTCACTACGAATGGCAAGACGCTCATAAATATTCTACGGCCTTTTTAGTACTGTTTGTGCTTCGTCGTTGTTTATTCGTGAAATTTATGCATAACACGAGCAGCGACACAGGGCGTCCCCTGCAGTGGCGAGACAGGAGGCATTTTTCGCGAGCTATAATCAGATTACTACCGCAAAAAGCTCGGCCGCCACGGTCATCGATCGCAAACACTCGACAATTGTGAAAGAAAAAAAGCAAACACATATTTGGACACAACAGAACTTGTGCAAGGAAGTGCTGGGCAGTGGCCGAAACTCGCGAGTCAAAAGGATATACACGAGAACGATGCACAGTATAAACTTCGTCGCTGTCACTCAAAACTCGATCGACAAGCAGGAAAAATACCTCAAATATCTTCGTTGGAAAAATAATGCCGAAAGTTTTAAAAATCGCAGAAAATGCTTCTCGTTTTCGAATGCAAGAAAATCAAAATTCTTGTCATTTTTAGATTATACTAATTTCTGGTTTTTTGAATTTTTAAAATTTTAACTTGAAATAAAAATAAAATTTTAACGTAAAATTAAGGTAAAAGTATCGGCTGAGGATCTGATCAGCTTGTCGACCGCAAGATCTATCGTAGAGTAATAGAGCCACAATAACGAGAATCGAAACCTCAAATACAGAGACCATAGTCTACTTTGGTTTCTTGCAAAAATTTAGCTTTAGTATAGACAAAATTTCAGACATCACGTGCCTCGATGAAAAGCACAAAATACACATAACGCCACGTGCAGCACCCAGAAAGTGCGCAGACAGCGATTGACACTATAAAAAACGAAAATCATGAAAATAAAGCAGTCATAGAGAAAAAGCGAAACGCGCGAATACTCGTAAATGAGACGACCGATGGCAGTGTGACAACATGCACACATGAAAGCGCGAGAGCGAGAGCAAGTAGATTAGAGCTAATTACAGCAAATCATACACTAAAAACAGTTTTACATAGAAAATATACGAACCTTATCTCAAAAGCTCAAAATTAAAAATATACACGAGTAAATATTTTTTAAATTATGAAAAATTATAATATTGAAATATAAATTATTTTAATTTTTATAAATTATTACACAACTAAAAATCGATAAATGATGCGGTTTTAAGAAAAAGCAAGGTCGCTGTATCTCAATGTTGCCTATTGTGCATACTGTATGAAGGCCCAAAATCCGCTGGCTCTTCCTACTCACAAACTTTGCCAGAAAACGCCTCATAGAAAGTAAGGACACGAAAGTTCGCTCGTAAATTCAACCGCCATACACGCTTTTCTACCCTGAAAAGCTCAGTCTTAAAACTTAAGATGCCACATGCATATTAAAAATATTGGCAGTGTGGGCCTGAAGTGATAATGAGCTGCAGTCGGAGTAAATTAAACCACAAACCTCAAATATACACCAAATCGAATCCTACCTTGCCTCTTACCACTATTGGTGTTCGATAATCCAACATTTAAAAACCGATAAATCAATTCCCTTCATTCATCCCGACTGCTTCGGCGGTACAAGCGGGGGTCCCGGATACCCATTCTTCGGTCGCAAGCCAGTCGACTGCGGTGCCGACGGCAGTAAGGGTGCCTCCCCATCTATGTCGTCGATAGCGCCACTTCCACCACCCATCGACCGCGCTGCCGGACTTCCCTGCTTCTCTGTCGGGTAGAACGATTCGATCATTCCCCCGTTGTCGTTCGCCTTGGGTCCACCTGGTGACTCAATGACCCTTGGCATGGTCATCTGATGACGCTGCCTCTCGCCGTAGCCACGCCAGAGATTCGACGTGAGCTCGCAGGCACACATCTCGCCTGCGTGAGATGCGATGAAGCGGAGGAGGAGGACGCCGTCGGGACGAAGTGCGTTTTGAGTGAAGCGGGAAACGGCACGACGATCGGCCGGGGAATCGGTCAGATCGGCCGAGACGCGGAGGTAGCGGTGGACGAGGGATTCGCGGCGGGTGACGGGGAGAAGTGAGGAACACCAGTAGAGGAGGTTGATTGCTGAACAGATGGCGACGAAGAAGAACCAGAACCAGAGGAAGAGGACTGCAAGACGAGAAGCCAATCGGGTTTGGGAAGAAGTGAATCGATTTTTGGATAGAAGCTAATCGATTTTTTCGACAGAAGCGAATTCTTCAAAACAAGCGAAACGATTTTTTTTAAAGAAGCACAACGAGTTTTTAAACAGTGAATCAATTTCTTCGAAAGAAGCAAATCATCTTTCAAAACAATTGAACAGATTTTTCAAAACGAAAAACAAATCGATTTTTTCCAAAAGCCGTGTTGTACAGAGAGCGGCAAAGAGTTAAACCGTGCCACGGCTGGGGATTAATAGGAAAAGTACGCCAAAGCGGTGAAAAGCGCTTACAGATTTTTTCGTTGAACATATTGATCATCAGAACGCATTGGACGGTGTGGCGGTGAACGTTACCAAGTTCTCGAACCTGAGAAAATAATAAATCGATAAAAAATCAAAAATATGGCAAATTAATAAATTTATAAGCTATTTTTTATTATTTCTTATTTTAAATTCAAACCTCAAAATCGCACATGGTGACTCTCGGAAAGTGACCACTCTCGCCCCACTCGCGACCGGCGACGAGATCCTGCAAGATTTTCCACCCCCATAAACCGTAGCCCGTTCCGAGTACGCTGTTCAGGATGAAGAACTGGCCAACGACGTTAACGAGATAGAGGATCTTCGTGAACAGGTAGACGGCCGAGACATAGGACCCGACGCGGCGAGTCGTCGCCGCCGACGATGAGGCACAAACGAACAGCGAGCCGATGATCTTCGCTGGGGTGATCACCAGGCGATTTTGCATGCCGAGAGAATCCTCGACGTAGATCGCTAGCTGCGCGAGATCGTGAGCACGCTTCTCGGGCTCGAGTGTCGCTGAAGCGACGGCTGACTTGAGCACCGATTTCATGTGAAGACCTGAAGAACGAGGGTGCAAGCGTACTTTTACGAATAAGCGCCGATAGCGAGCACCACGTATTCAGATAGGGATTACGTTAGAAAAACAACTTGTGCCAAAGTTCTCGAATTTCTTGCATTTTTCCATTTATTATGCGTTTTATGTATTTTTTATAAATTTTATGTATTTTATATTTTTGTATTTTCTATGCATTTTTTATGAATTTTTTATTTTTATGTCTTTTTTATTTTATGTATTATGCATCTTGTGTATTTTTATTTTTCTTTACTTTCATGTCTGAAACGTGTATTTCTTTTCACTTTTGAAATTAATGCTTTGCCATTGAAACGTCCGTTTACCGATCGCACAAAAAGGGACGACAATGTCCGATTATTGCGCGAAAAATGGAAATTGTTCAAATTTTGGATTTAAGAAACCCAGCTACAATTCAGTTTGCTTTGACGCAGTCTTCTGAGCTATGCAGTTTCTCCACGACGAAAGTATAGTTTCTCGGCGTGGAATATGAATTAGCATCCAGCTATTCGCGACTTACCCGATTGCCAGCTGAGCGTCTTCCAGACAAAATGTGGAATGAAGAAAAGCAGAGCCTCAACGGCAAGCACGATGGGTACCCACTGATAGTATCCTAAAGGCAATCAACTGAATCACGTGATCACTAATTTCATTTTGGTCGAGCACACACAAATTACCAATCTGTTTCTCCTGTCGTTGTGGAACTTCGCGTGGAATACTTTGCTCGATGGGCAAGAAGTAGGTGTTCTGAACGAAGCAGTAGTCTTCGGCGTACTGCTCCCAACCGCCTCGAAACTGTGCCGGGACCCAGCACTATAGCGATAACGAAAGTCAGCTTAATTTTCACAGAGAAATTGACGAGCTATTTACCTGAATTGGCGCGCCGACATACTGTTTCGCGCTCACCTGAACAAAGCAAACAACTTCATTTATCTTTATTTTTTATTTTTAACCATTTTTAATTCTATTATTTTTTAATAATTTTTTATATTTCAGTTTGAGATTTATTATTCTTAAATTAAAATTTTTAACCATGTTTAATTTTATTATTTTTTAATATTTTTCATTTTTAATACTATTTTTAACAATAGTAATATTCTAATTATTTTAATATTAATTTTTCATATTTCAGTTTCAAATTTAAATTTTTGTTGTTTTCAACGCACCAAGATCGCGAAAAATAGCAGCAATAGCGTTGTCACGTAGTAGTTCAGCCGATCAACGAAATCGTCGTAAAGTGCCGGCTTTATACCGCTGAGAAACCTGTCGAGAAACGGAAGTCCCGACGACATTTCGGAAACTCAAATTCGCTAAAAATATCAAAATTTCTGACCACAAGAAAACGCAGCTAACAGCCCGCAAACTGACGAAAGTGAACGTTCTGTCTGCAGCCGGTTATCTACTTTTTAGCAGGCGCCAGCCTGGCAAAAAACCACTCGCGATAATTACGAACAAGAGGGGTGTGGAATGACCGCTGGCTAGCACCGACAAGCGCCGTGAAAGCAGCGGAAATTAGCCGAGGCGAGGAGGCGAACCGAACGGGAAATCGGACACTTGCAAAAATTAAACACCACGCAGCTGAAGGTCAGTGCAAAAAAGCGCGCTGATAGAGGCGCACTGACCGACCGGATGAGAAGCTAGCTGGTGCATAAGCTGGACGCGATAGTGAGCGGGGCATTCATATTCTGCCACGTCCGTCGCCCGTCACTTGGTGCGTCTGTCACTTTCACTCTGCGTTCTTTCTCTCCTTATACTGCGTATTGGCCAGTCACCGTCCGCACCACAACAGTCAGGCGCGACGGGGTTCAAGTGCGTGCCTCGTCGTGCGCGGTGAACGAGACGAAGGGACGAAAAGGCCATAAAACCGCGGACAGCCACACTCATTCCTCTTTCGACAATCTCGTCACTCATCGCAGCGGAGAGGTCACTGTTTGCAGTGTCGGCCGAATTATTAACGAGACCCAGTCGAGGAGGGAGGCAAGCCCCGGCTGATTATCGTATTGTGCTGAGTCGTGCGTGCCCTACCGTTTGGCGCTCAGGTAGGGTAGGTATGGTGACGTTGAAAAGCGATAGGGAACCATGTCACGTGATGGTCACTCTGGGCGAAAATCGATATCTAGGGTCATCTATCTACCGTAATTAATTTTTTTTTCTAATATTGCCGGTCTTTTATGGTCCAGTTGGTGCTAGAAATGTGACAGTCAGCCTGAGACTGGTTTTAGTACAATGAGTCATTTTCACGTGCCAGACAGTTTTCCGTGAATGTCGATCGGACGATAGCGATGACGAAATTGTCTGTACGGATATGATGCAACGTCAGAATGGATCTGATGCAATACTAAGTAGGCGTTTTGTTGAACGTGTGAGGTTCGCTGAACTGTGCAGCTGAGCGGGTACGATACTTTAAAATCGGTGGCCTTGAATTATAATTTAGTCTCTTCAAGGGTCGTACATTTATGGCGTCACGGAAAAAGTTGACTTTTCCGATCCCCCCCCCTCGTCACGGTTTTTCTATACTTATAACACGTAAAATCACTTTCGGCCAGACCCTTCTCCCACTAAGCCGTGACGCCATAAATGTACGGCATCTCGATCCTTTTTAGCAAAGCGATTTCCAGTAGCGCTGGTCAAAATTAAATTTTTTTGGAATCGAATGGAAATTCATCAAAAATTGTAAAAATCGAATCAATTTAAATCGATTCGACTCCGAGTCAAACGGAATCGAATAAAAATCGGAGCATGGACTCACTTGTGGCTTAAAAATGGAATGGAAATAAAAGTGGTCGAGTCGATTCGACGAAATTCGATGCTTTTTTACCGTCGCTTAAATTTCCAGGGTGCCCCGGCATGGTTCAAATGCAAATGACTATAAACATGAACTTGCCTTTTTAGCGATGAAAGTGATTTTTCCGACAACGACGATGAGGACAAAAAGTCATTTCAAACCCTCTCATCAACAGGCGAGAGGTAAGCTAGCTGCCACTGGACAATGACGTCATGAACTTTAATTTGATTTTTATCGACAGAGGAAAAGTTGCCAACCACAGCGAGATCGAACGCCGCCGACGTGACAAGATGAACACATACATTAGCGAAATTTCCTCGCTCGTACCGTCATCGGCCGCCATCGGCAGAAAAGTCGACAAGCTAACTGTTCTCCGGCACACGTTACAATACATAAAGCAAACGCGTGGTAACCCTTACTTGCGTCTAGAAAATGTCAAAAATAACAAAAAAAATCAAATTTACAAAAATTAAAAAATTACAAAAAAAATACAAAAATTACTAAATTACTAAAAATTACAAAAATTATAAAATTACAAAAAAATCACGAATCGTCTGGGGAAGGCCCAGTGGCACCATTGGATAGCTCCTTTTAAAATCTTCCACAAATGCCAGGAAACCCAGTCCTGATTGCTGAGAAGCTTCTGGAGTTACTATAGCCTGGTGTGTTTTCGCAGGTAACGCACCAACTGTTCAGAACGAACTTCTTCGGCCATTCTTCTCGAACTTCGAAGAAATCTCGAAGATGCTTCAACAGGCACGTGACACAAAATCGCAATTGTAGCAGTGCGATCATGTGCGATTTTGTGCTTACAGTTGCTACAGCAGAATAAGGGTTTGATTCTGATTGCGAGCTGCGATCAGGGCAAGATCTTGCACGTCTCTCCGTCTGCCTTCGACCATTTCGGATATCGGCCAGTAAACTATGCCGGGCATTAATTGGATTGGGACTACGTACTTATTTATAAGTCAAACTTTTCTGCAGGAGTGCCTTCTTGGTCGAACCTTCTTCGAGTTCATACATCAGCGAGACCTGAAAGCTGTAAAGGAGCAGTTTCGCGTCAGTGACACTTTGTGGAATTCCGTGGCTGCAGAAGCGAGCGAAATCAGTGCGTCCAGTCGGCAAAGCGACGTTTGTACTGGCCTGAGGCGGTCATTTTCGTGCCGAATGCAGCAAGCTCAAGGAGGTATGGGTATAGCTGCAGCTTTTGTGATTGCAATAGGGTCATCTGCGGCAGCAAATGACGCGGAACCGAAATGTATATTTGTAAAGTATTAATTTTTAAATTATTTTTAGATTATGAATTTTAAATTATAAAATAGTTGTACTTGAGTCATCCGAATCAGTTGGAATTAAAGAGATAGCGGCTATAATACTGCTCTAGTTTACTGAATTTTCGTTTTCAGACGACTACACGTGCTTTCATTTCACTGGATTCGTAAAGCAGCTGGAGAAAGGAAATTCATCAGTGAATCGAGAGTCGTCTTCTGGCCCACAACGGTCGGCGTGGATTTTGGCCCTTTACGCGACACCACTTCCGCCGAACGACGCACCTCTTCCGACAGTAAAATGTTGTGAAGTAGTCATAATGACAGAGCATTATATGATATGTTGTCTAGAACCATATGACTTTAAAGCTACGCCCCGACGGAACGCTGATGATGCTTGTTCAAGACGAGTTTGCGTTCCTTCTCGGCTGCCTACCGCAAGATCTGCTAGGTCAGCCCTACGCGAGTCTTGTGTGCAGCGACGATCTTCCAGTGGTCTCCGAGGCCTTCAACGCAGGTGTTAATCAATGCGATTCCTAACAGTTGTTGATGATTACCTAGAAAATCGTATTTAGCTCTATGTGCCGAAACGGACGGGGAGTGGCACTCGGCAAGACCTTATAAGCTGATAAAGAGGAATGCGTCGTCAGCGGCTTTGAATGGTGCCGTCTTGTTTCGGACGATGTGGCGAAAGTTTACGAATCCTTGGACGGAGAAGACGGAATGCGTTATTGTACAACATTCGTGTCTTTGAAATGGAATGTAATTGCGCAAATTGTGGCTGAAGGTTATCTCAAAGAGTGGAGAGGGAAAGACTGCAGAGGAAAATCGAATCGAAATTCTATTTCGACTCACTAAAAGTGGAATGAAAAATTCAAGTTCAATTGGGATTCGAAAATACAATACAATGTCCAAATATGATTCGGAATCCTTCAAAAATCGAACGAAAGAAGCAGTTATATTCGTATTCTTTTGAAAAATCGATCGAAAAATCCGATTTCGATTCGGATTCGTTCGCAAATTGAACGCAAAATCGAAGTTAGATTCGGATTGAAATTACGGTATTTTTGATTATGTATTTTGCTTTGGACTCAGTTATTAGTCCCACTTACACGTAAGTGGAGACTGTTGCGATGGCCTTTGTCCGTGTGAATGAGTGAATGAATGAGTGTCTGTGGACAAATTATCTTGAGGCAGAAGCACCCGATTGAGACGCGGTTTTTTGCGTTAGATACCTTTGGTCAATAGTAACTATGAGTTCGAAGATGGACCCTGGGGGTGCAATACTGGGGGCAGGGGAGCGT
>JAQGBB010001441.1:0-13440 GCA_034691745.1 Prismatolaimus dolichurus
GTCGTCGAAGTCGTGGTCGGCGTGGTCGTCGTTGACGTCGACGTTGTCGATGTGGTTGTTGGCGTCGTCGTCGAAGTCGTGGTCGGCGTGGTCGTCGTTGACGTGGATGTTGTCGATGTCGTGGTTAGCGTTGTCGTTGACGTCGTGGTAGGCGTTAAGGTGGTTGTCGATGGTGTTGTTGAAGTCGTCGTTGACGTACTTGTTGTTGAAGAGGTCGTTGAAGTAGATGTTCCGGTTGATGTTTCAGTGGACGATGTTGAGGTTCCCGTAGATGTGGTTGTTGCTGAGCAAGTTTGAGTGTTGGAGACATCATTTGCGGTGCAGGGCGTTTGAGTTCCCGCTAGATGCATTAAGAGTTTGTTTTTAGTGCAGGACAGAGAATACGCATGGCGTATACATGTATGCAGGCATACTTACCACACATGGCGAGCAGGCACGAATTGAGCCAGGACGGGCAGCACGAGCACTCTGTGCCCGTGAGATACGGACTTACTGCTGTATTTGCCCTAAGATGATTTGTTAGTGGAGCAGCTGCTTTGGTTTTGCTTGGCGTTAACTCACGCAAGTCCGTAGGCGCACTGTGCAACGTAACCAGTGCCGCTTACGCCGTCGATGCTTGTGCACTGGGCCATCCCGCATCCAAATTCAACACTATCTGCCCACACCATCTGCAATTGAGCAGAAGTTTTATGATCGATAAAGTTTTGGGAAACGTATCAATAAAACTTTTAATGACATTTTTCATTGAATTCTTTGACATGCATAAATGGCATATGGTTTTTTTGAGACTACTTCGGCGTTTTTTAATACTGTTGAGGACGTTTTTTGCCTGACGTTTTTCCATTTCTCAGGATTTACGATTTTCGAGAATTGCCAAAAGCTAAAAATGCCGACGCTATTGTAGTACGAGGTAGAGGTGCGCGAACACCTAATGTTTCATTCACGGTGTTTCGCACTGGCCTTAAGCGCGCAATACACGCACAAAAACTAACGGCATGCGATATTACATTTCTACAGAAAACGCTTGAACAATAATGCAGAAAAACGCCTTACCATGTTACGAAAAACTGAGTGGATTACGTGCTTTACAGACTACTGTGTAGATGCCTGTTTGTGTTTTATTTCGTTATTTCAGGAAGCACTATTGCTTCAGCGATTTGCCTGTCATTATTTTTTGGGGTTTTGTGGCAAATAAAACTTGTGAAACTGTGTGCGGTTTTGCTTTAGGGTTTAGATTAAACTTATGAGCTTTACTTTTTCTTACTTGCTTGTAGCTGTTGCAGTTGTTATTCGCCGGGTCATATTCACAGTTGTTTGCAATGGGATCGTAGAGGACGTTATCTGAGATGCCGGAAACGACATCCGATTCGGCCGGTTGTGTCGTCTGGACAGTCGTGTAGACCATCTGGCCTACGCTTGACCCGTAGCAACTGTACGTTGTCGTCTGCGCTGTGCTCGTGCAGGTTACTGCCCATGTTTGAGCTATGCTCGCAAGATTCGAATTCCACACCTAAACGTCATTCCCCTGGCTTGATCATGGACCACACCGAGCTAGAGAAGCAGGGTGTATCTGAAATTATTGCAAGCGTCAGTGGGAACATTAAAACTTCCGCGTTCTCCGGATCGTCGCTTTCGGACAGAAGTGCAAACGACCTGACGTCATATGCAATCGTTGGAAATTATGAGCAGCTGTACACTTACAAGCGTTCGCATATTTGACGATGCAAGACTCGCACGCAGATTATTGAGGGCCGTAACGAAATTAGCGCTGCTAACGCTGACTGCAGTTCCTGCAACAGCGATAAATGATGGTAGCGAGGCTCCTGTTCTGCGTAAATTTGACCATTTTGATGGTACGAAGTGCTTGAGACTGCAGAAATTAAAGGCTTGTTTTCAACCCGAAAATTTTTAAGTAGCTTGGTCAAATTTCCAGATTTCTTTCACTGAACCGCAATGCTCAGCGGTTGCATTAGAAGGACAGTGAAGTTAGAATTATCGTTCAAAATTGATAAAAAAGCTGAGGATAATTAAATCTTGAAAATCTTTATGTAATCAGCATTCGAAAAGTAGTTATTCGACCCTTCAAAAACGGTAAATTCGGAATTTTTACTCAGTTCTTAGGCTAGTGGGACGTTCACAACTGGCATCACCTCTGGGGGGAAGGGGCGGGGTGGGCAAAAGCTGACGATTTCTGCCTAGAGGGAGGGGATCGGGTCAAAACTGACGTCAGTTTACAAAAGGGCTACTGGGCATAGAAAAAAAACTGACCGAACCCTTCGTCGAGTGTGAAAAAAATCGCTTTTATAGCAAAAAAAATGCCTGTCGACCGCAATCTTGTACACGACCAACATGCGCGACCAACAAGTATTTTTCATTTTTTTTTTCTCAGCGACAGTTTCCTCGCTCTAGCGTGCAGAAATTCACCGAAATTTGAACTTTTGACATCACTTTCTGTCGTGGAGAGAGGGGTCAAACTAAAACTGTCGACAGCTGACAAGAGGATGGAGTCGGCAAATTCAAAAATTATGACGTCAGTTGTGAACGTTCCCCAGCACGTCTACGCAATGTCACGCACGGGAGGGCCTGGTCGTCCAGTGTTTGTCGCCGTAGACTGCGCGCCTGAAAAATGATACCTCGTGAGTAGGTATCCGGAAACTTCAATGGACCGCCTTTGTCTCACCTGGCAGTCCTTTCGGTCCCGGCTGTCCGGCGGGTCCTAGAAAAGCCGAAATATGAGTCTCTACTACAGTTCACGTAGTACACTACTATTGAAAAGCACACTATAGGCAATGCTGAAAGTTTTGATACGGACAGACCTTCAGGGCCTGGCAAGCCTGGTGGACCTTCCGGACACTTCTGACACCCATCTTCAGTCTTTTGGAACAGTGACGCTAGACCATCCTGTCCAGGTTTTCCAGGGGCACCTAAATCAATGAGGTACAAGCTTGTTTCATCTTAGCTCATACACGTTCTATCGATATACGCTCCCATCTCTGGACATTACTACTGCAAACCACTGACGCACCAGACATTCCATCCATTCCGTCAGACCCTGAAAATATTCATCGCTTTTAATTGCTGCAGGCTAATCCATGCGCCGAACGTCTACCTCGCTCTCCTGGAGGACCCGGTGGTCCTGGCGGGCACTTATTTTGCCGATTGCATTCTGCAATTAAAAGATATTTCAGGTCTAAAAATGACGTGCTACCTTTTAGGGCTGTGTCCAAACCGTACCACAGACCGGCCTAATCTCTCGAATGCCTCGTGAGAACTCGAAAAGACTGAATCCCTTGTCATCCGCAAGATTTGGGGCGCTAGACTGCGCTTGCGAGTAGAAGTGACGCATTGAGAGAACACCCTTCCAGCTTTCCTCGGTGAGATACTATTTGTTGCAAACATCGGCCTCGAATACGTGAATACCTACGAGTACTATTTATTCTACGTGGATCTCACCTTGAATTCCGCCATGTCGTTCATTATCTCGGTGTGCAGCTCGTTCATTTGCTGATAGAGTATGGGCACACAAATTGTACATGCGACGATCGCGAACGTGCTGAGCGTTGCCGCCGTTCCTCCGAGGAACTTTGAGCCAACGTCCATGGTCAAAAGCGTTCAAATTTACAACTGAATGCATGCGTGATGTTCGGTGCGATGACTATTCTATAAAATCTGGTCAAGATTTCTCAAGTGGTCATCTTGAAAAACGTCGTGTTCAGTCGTGACATGCTCAGCATGCCTATTTCTGTTTGATTTGAACTCATCAAAATCAGGTGGACTTAGTACGTCAGTCGGTCAAGCTTTATTGCGGGTTACACGTTTGCTAGACCTTAGCGGCCGTGAACGGCCTCTATGGTCGAAGAGGAAAAAATCTGTGCAAACGAAACACTGAAAATGCTCCGTTGATGTTGGTGTGAAGTTTTCCCTTTTGAAATTTCCTTTGCATGCAGTCATTCACGTTATTTATGAATCCGTCACAACAGTCACTGCATCAGAGCTGAGTAGAGAATCAATTTTTCCGCGAAAAAATCGGCAAATTCCGCGATTTTTTCCGGCGACACGTTATTTTACTATATTTCAGTCCAATTAAAACCGCTGGCAGCATGCAGATTTCATTAACATTTGTTTCCGAATGTATGGCTTGCACAGAAAATCGGCAAACTTGCAGATTTTGCGTCGTAAAATGTGTGGGAAGATGCCAAATTCGCGATTTCTTCTTAAAAATGCCAAATTTCCGCGCTTCCCTGCTAAAAGTGTCAAATTCCACGACTTTCCGCGACTTTCAAAAACGTTAAATTCCGCGATTTTTCGCGATCGCGGAATCGCGGTAAAGTCGATTGTCTAGTGCTGAAGGGTGAGTCTACATTTCTTCTTTTCTAGCCGCCAGCGTGGTTAGTTTTGTAACCATTCTTGATTCTACCGTAAAAAGTCTTCCTGAAACAGCCCGACTTCGATGTCTGCCGCATGTCAGAGCTTCACGTTGTATTAGCAAAGGTGCAGTTCCTTCATGTATGACCCTAAAATGCGAAGTCCCTTCATGTTTGCCCTACGTCACGAAACAAGGGACCGGTAGTCTTGAGCGAAAAACAACTTTCTGGCATAATTACAGAGGGTATACGAGGCTCATGTGCAGAAAATTATTTGCGATAAAATCAACAAACTTGATACAAACTTGATTTAACTGT
Source organism: Prismatolaimus dolichurus (assembly GCA_034691745.1). Taxonomy (NCBI): domain Eukaryota; kingdom Metazoa; phylum Nematoda; class Enoplea; order Triplonchida; family Prismatolaimidae; genus Prismatolaimus; species Prismatolaimus dolichurus. The sequence goes on from JAQGBB010001441.1 coordinate 4,683, forward strand.
TCAAAATGATAAATCGCTGTCGAGTTTTTTCTCCAGTTGGCATTCTTTTACCGCTCTGAAGCAGGCCAGAAAATTAGTTAAAAATTTACTTTTTAAAAATCTTCAAAAATTTGCTGCAGTTGTTTGCGAGAAAATGTTCAACGCTCTATTCATTGCGTTCGTCGTGTGTCTAGCAGTCCACTCCGCTGTATTGACGCCGGCACCCTCGGCATCCGATAATCGTTGTGTGCTCAACGAAACGAGCCAGCAGTGTGTGCCCAACAACAAGCTTCCACCAGGAGGCGCATGTGGCTCCGACGGTCAGACAAGCTGCACGATTGTCATGCTCGACGCAGGCAAGGGACCCGGTGGCGCACGTGGATGCAAGTGCCAGGGTCCGTCGACGTCGCCGCAGCAGACGAGCAACCGATGTACGATCGATACGAGCGGTCATTGTGTGCCCAACACGAGCCTTCCACCGGGTGGCGCCTGTGGCTCCGACGGGCAAACTAGCTGCGACTTTTCGATCGGCGGCACCTCGGGTGGTAGCTTAGGCGGTGCCCGCATTTGTACCTGCAAGGCACGTAGTCCAAGCGGATAAGAGCCAGGTCGTCGCTGGATTGAACAACGCTTACTTTCGTTTAGAATGTTGGACAGTGTTTAGTATCATAGTTCCATTCCAGCCTTTACAGTTATAGTCGCCTATAAAACTGAAGCCTCATTTTGCTAGACGCAGCAAAACTCATTTACTAGTTCTTCTGCGAAATAAAACTCAGCACTGCAGTGAAAGCTACAAAACTATGCAGTTATTATTTGAACTAAAATCTGGTCAAGACATCTCGAGTGGTCATCTTCTCAAAGTTCGCGCCATGTTATCACATTACCACAGAACCTATTCAACGGGGCCTATGCGGAAAATTTTGTTCACCATAGCTGGGCATAGATTTGCATGCTTGCTCCCGTCAGAAAAAGAATGTGAAGTTCATCTTTGAGCGTGACGTCATATGCATACGACTTCAGCTCCAATCTACGTCCATCCGAGCAAGTAGTTCGCCCCAATGTGTCAAAGGTCGTTCTTCGGCAAGTGAACTCTGGGACAGGCGTGACTTTCAATAATTACAGAAATATCAGTGCGGATAACGTCGTCTAGCTACGCTAATGCACAGGCACTACAGAAAATTACACTGCTAGCTGCACGAGTATTTCGGAATGACGCAAATGTGCAAGTGTAAGCTGAACGGATATTACGTGATACGCGGGTATTACGAGGAGTTACAGCCAGCGGCACTGCATTAGGTAAATGGATTTCAGTTAGCACCTTATTGGAACCTGGGCTTTGTCTTCGTCGCCGCCATTCGATGTATGTAGCTCCTCGTATTGTCACCTGCTGCTGGAACTCCTAAAATGTATCTCTTTCCTGTCGTCAACTGATTTTTAGGCCCACTGACGAAGTCACTAGGCTTTATGCGATGGGACCCGTCCGTCTGTCTGTAGGCACGATAGGACTCACAAGAAGCAAGCTAGCGGGTCCAAATTTTTACAGTAGGTATCTTGGGCCAAAGGCTCGGTTGATTTTCAAATGGGCTCCTGAAACCACTTATAACACGACCATCGATGACCAAAATGTTTTAAACTGCTTTTGGCATAACTTTCGAAACTGTGTGTGCAGTACAGACATATCGTAATGTGGGGTCGTCCATAATTTACGTAAACGAAAAATTTGAATTTTTTGACCCCCTCTTTCGTGTAAACAAGTTTTTGTGTTAGGAATAAGCTATCTTTTACACATAATGTCATGCTTGGCCCGAACCCCCTTCCCCCGTAGCCGTTTACATAAATAATGGATAAACCCTATCCATCGAACTCTCATCGGTGTCGCAAGTCAATCTCAGCCCCAGTAGCTCACGCATCGTCAGTGGGCCTGGAGGATCGGTACATCCGACTTGTCAATTAAACCGAGTGATCGATATCAGCACCTTTTTCGCGTATTGATTGAAGAAAAATAAACAGTTAGGCGTCCGGAATTCGGGCTCATCTATCAGAAGTGCGTGCGTAGGCGCATATTGCATGTCGTTGGTGTCGTCGGTTAACACCGGCGTCGCTTCTCTGCTGCGCACAATCCGTCAATAATCCCGCTCGCTATGGCAGCTATGCTCTTCGCCTGTTTGTGACACTCTCCATCACAACAGTGGACGCAATGCTAGAGGATGATAAGGCTTATTTACTGAACATTTTAGGGCTATCCCACAGGAGCCTACCTGCGCTCGATGCGAGCAGTTTATGGCAGCTAAAACAAAGCTTGACAAATGACCTCGAAAAGCATGGATAACGGAGAACCCATCCCGTCACCAACTGAAGTCGTTCCTAAACTCGACTTCGGGATGGAAGAGAGGCGCTCGCTGACGCCAGTCTCGCTGCCGACAAGCTGCACGTTCGATTCTGGGCATAACAGCGATGCGCCGGCAGCGATACTAAACTGCCAGTCGATCGTCGAAGTTGAATCGCTGGGCCCTCAGTGTCGATGCCCATGCTGTGGCCTTCTATCGCCGCTGCTGGCCGGGCTGGTCGTCGGCGGCGTCGAGATCGTGATGGTGATCGTCGCCGTCGTTCAACGGCCTGAACTTCAACTGATCCTCTTCGGCGTCTTCTTGTTCCTACCAATCTTCTTGCTCTTCATCGGCATCATTCGGTCGAATATCCAGTGCCTCGTCGTTCATTTTACCGTTCAACTCTTCATCGTCGTTAGCCTCATCGCGATCGTTGCACACTGCACTGCGTCGATCATCTCTTATGGACATATGGTCGAGCGGACCGAGAAGGAAACGGAAGCACTCATCGCGCTCGCGATTTCGACCACGCTTTACGTTGTCTATATTGGGGTTGAAACTTGGTTTCTCTTCGTCATCTATCAAGTTTGCGTCGTTGTCAAGGAGCAGCAGGATGCGTCGAAGCACTTTAAGAAACTACGGCAATCGAGCACACTTTCGAATGCGAGTCGGGCATAGCAGTTGAAGGACTGAATAATTGCGGTGACAATTTTGATACGTTGGCACGTAATAGATAACAAGCCGCCAAAAGATACTCTTTTTTGATTTTATCTCTCAGCTATTAAAGTTATGTAAAGACTGCTGATCATGAAAAGCAGCTGCGACTTATACTATTTTATTACAAGCTGGACCCGATGGGTTATGCGGTCACTGACCTTAGGTGGACCGCTGACGTCGATCCGATGCGTCGCCTCTGGGTGGGGCGAGGTCTATCCGGTCGAGTATAATTGCAAAAGGGTTTCAAACGAGTATAATTGCACCCTGAGATCGCTTCTAATGATTATCAGACCCGAGCACATATAGGAAAATGCAAACAAAAGAGAAATACGATAAAGCAGAGCAAAATCACTGAGCGTAATGAAGCATCATATCAACCACGGCATGCACATTCCACGATGGCAAAAGCAGCCATCTTGTCCGTATATGTCAGTACAACGACCAGAGTTACAGTCGTCGTTTGTGGAGCAAAGTCCGAGGTAGAATCTGAAATGAAAGCCTCAATAGGTAAGGTTGATTTTAGCCAGCTTCAGGGTACTTCAAACTGACCGTGGCGGTTCTTGTGCTAACCGCGAACTCGCTACACAGTAGCCGAATTTATCGCAAGCACACGCTGGGTAGTCGGGACACTCATGCGGCGCGGAGCACGATCTGGCCGTTTGCCGACAGCTCCTAAACGCGAAGCACAAAGGTCAACCTAGGTAATAAATCGAAGGCCGTCGCTTACCCGACAGACTCTGCTTCGTACACGAGCAGAGAGATAAGAAAGAGCTTCAGAACTTGGCTTGTCATGAACTTTGTATGAGTGACGACGTAGTTCACATCTGAGCGGCACTTTTCTCTTTGAAGTGTGAGGAACACTGGCACACTTTGGCCGATCGTCGGTATTTATGGTGTGCGACACGCGCGACAGACTTGATTATCAACATCGTGTTGACTTCACGTGCAACAACAGCGAAACGACCGTACACAGCAGTCCATTACGCAAGAGGATACCTACTTATTTTTAAAATACGACTCTGTCAGATTGTTGAAAGATGGAAGATGTTGACTGTCTAAAAATAGTTTCTGCCGGAAAGAACTCGAAAACAAAGTTTATACATACCAGGAAGGAGTCGACGACCACAGCAGAGCTACCTATCACATGACGTGATTTTTCAGAAATATAAGTTTCTGGGACGCGATTCCCAAGCGTACACCTCACGGAGAATTGAACTAATAAGAGAAAGTTGTACAACTCTACAAAGTTGAAAGAATAATCGTGACTTCAGTCCATAAATGATCACACGGACGCCGGTCGGCAAGCGCACACTTTGTCGGCATAGGCACCCTTTCCCGTGCATTTCTGGAGCTGCTGGTATTTGAAAGGATCGAAAGTGACCGTCACTAGGTCGCCGGACTAATATATCCCATCACATACCATCATGGACTAGTTACTAAAAAAGTTTTTCACTAAAACTATACGTAGACTGCGGTCATCAGCTTTGAATAAAGGTACCAGTCGTTGATGCTACCCTCGTTAGTAAACCTTTAACAGAGGCCCTCTGCAGAACTGCATCCCTTGGCCTCACGTAGTCCAAGTGATTAAAACTGGTCCACGTGATTAAAACATTTCTGAACATGCAAGTACGATGTGGACATTGTGTGACGTTTATGATGTATCACATGTCCGCAGCGAACTTTTTGTTTGCCCAATAACTTTATGAAATGCAAGTCACAAATCAATTTATAGCTGAAAATGGATACGAACAGTTGTGTTTGCCTTCGAGATCTCCGGGAGCTTTTAGAAATATTTGAAGTGAAGCTAAAACATCAATTAGAGGAGTAGAAAGCCATAACGTTTTCAAAAGTTTCATTGTCGTCGTCGTCATGATCTCAACCTTTGTCCGAACGTTTGCCGACGAAACTGGCATCTTCGGCTTGAACCTCTTTCGTACTCGACGCACCAGGTGCGAGATTGTATTTTGGTGCACGTTTGTCGCCGTGTTCTCATGCTACACGACAAAAACGCTGGTCGAAATCCTCTCGACATATCTCGACGAAGAAGTTGTCACCTCCGTCCAAGAGCAGACGGCGAAGAACTTCTTCTTTCCTAATCCTGAGGTGTGCTTCTTGAGTAAGCTCATCGACGTCGAGCTTCGATCACGTGACCTCACAATGCAGCAAGTGCTTGAGCAATATCATGTGACCCACAATCTAAACGCAAGCGCTTTCCGCTCAGCGATGAACTTTATAAACCAACTACGAGTCGCTGACGCGTCCGTACGAGACCTTGAAAAGCCCACAAATCTTAGCTCAGTCTTTCATGACGGAGTTATCGCGTCCGGTCTCGAAGCTTTCCGCCAGTATCCGTCGATCAGACTGACGAATTTCACGAATTTTCTCTTCGAACATTTTTGTCTAAGCATGCAGTTCGAAGCCCAGTTTGAAAATTACTCGAGTAAGCCACCAGAAATCGCGAAGATCACCATGCCGTGTACGCGGGACTACGTCGACTTCAGCACACTAAACGACCCAAACGACATGTGCGTTTTACTGGATGGCGCCTCGTTTCCTTTCCGAGAGGCATCCGACACCCTAACAATTTCGTTCAAACACAAGTTGAGCCGTGAAAGACTCGGTCTCAACGTCACCGCTTGGTTCGATATCAACGCTCGTGATTACATCAACGATGACGGCAAGGATTTCGACTCGATGTTCGAGATTTCGGCGCACAAACGTCGAACCCACTACGTCCGACTGAGCGCCATCTACCAGAAACTCAATCTGCGTCGTCAGCGATGTGATTCCGATTTGAAGCGGAATGTATGGTGCAAAAATACCTGCGAGGCGTACTTCCTCTTTGAAGCGTACGGCTGCTGGCCATCGCTCTACGTCTATCTCATGTCGCCGATGACGCCATATCCAATAAGCAACGTGCGCGTCTGTGAGGCGGACGACTATCTCAACTTCACTTCGACGCCAGCGGAAGCGACGATCAGAAAGCGTGCCGAGTGCCTGGCCGCTTGCTTTCCCCCATGTTCGAGGTTCGTCTTTTCGACGACCGTCGATAGTGCTATCGGCATCCAAGATGATACAACGGTGGCGGTCATCTTCGTCATATCGCACGTCTATCCGATGTTCGAGGAACGACTCGCGCGTGACTTCGAGGAGTTTCTCGCTGATTTCGGCGGTGCTCTTGGCCTATGGCTGGGTGCAAGCTTTGCTTCCATTGTGCACATCCCGGTGTTTCTGGTGATGGCGATTTTAAAGCTGAAGAACAAATCTGGTTTCGAGGACCCAGAAGTGAAGACAAAGGTTCGGATGGGGTCAGTCGTCGAGATGGGAACACAAACGACTTCGGAAACGAGCACACCATTGGGGATGAGTTTATTCGAACAGTTCAAAGCGGTTGAAGCCAGAGTTGCGGCGATTGAAGAGACGCTGCACAGTGAGTCTTGACTGTGCATTATCAGAGGGACGGCTATTTTAGCACTCTAAGCCAGATATTGATCTAGTATGTGCTCTGCCTAATGCACTTCTTTGTACATAACAGTGGTCTTTTTGCATCCTGCCTGGAGCACTCAACGCGAAATAAAAAGGATAGCTAGCTATACGACGTAAAAATAACAAAGCAGCTTATAAGCTCGCAGAAATCGCAAACTTAAGCTTTGGATTTACATAGCGCTGCATTCAGTAGTCAAACCCAACCTTTCAGCTAACAAATTATTCTACGACGGAGACCACAAAGGTGAATTTAGATTTTATCGTCGATACGCGTTTTAGATGATGCGCGATGTTGGAAAACCTCATGACAAAGCGGATCCGAAGTCATGCGTTCCGGCTTTTCGAGTAGCCATGACGAACTTTGCAGACTCACTATTGATCCGACGCTCAAAACATAACACCAAGCAATGCTCGACATCCAGGCGTTGCACGCGTATTGACGAGCAGGGACAACACGGCAGCTGTGACACAAGCTTCTGTGCAAATGGAAATTGTGTACTTTTTAAACACACGTTTGCAGCAGCGGTGCACATAACAACGTAGCAGCTTATCGATGAAGCTGTCATCAGCACAATCGTCAGTCCACATTTGATAGAATAGCACATGGCGGAAGGTGACCGATTCCAAACTTGTCTCCGACGTCCACTTCTGCTTTTCTATGCCCTTGGCGGAATCGCCATTTCTGCGCTTGCGATAGGCTACGTGCTAAATCCCCTCTATCATCATCATTCGCCGGAGGAGCTAATCGAACTCATCAACTGTAATGTCTCCGGGTCGCCACTTGACGCAAACGTCTGGGCAAGCCAGCTCGATGGCTCCAATCGTTGTCGACCGTCGTTCGGAGCGCTGGAACTCGTCTACAACGAAGCCTACGGTCTTTGCGTCACTAAGGCAGCGACGAAGCCGGTAATTTGGGTTCTAGTAGACACCCTAGAACCGACACTTGCTTACGTCGCGAAATCACTCGAGCTTCTTCGTTGTCACAACGAGGATTTCGCCCACATCGAACTCGTGACGATCGAGAAGTTTCGAGGATTCGTTGCAGCGTCAAACTTTCCCATCCACCCAACACTCGACGGGATGAACAACCAGCACAAGTCGGAGTACATGGGTGCAGTCCTCTTGCTCAAGTATGGCGGAATGCACACCGATCTCAACGTCATTGCTTGGGGAAGCCTCAAACCTTGGTTCGACGCACTTCGCGAGAACGACATTCATGGGTACTCGTGGCACGGAGCTCGAATCGGAGTCGGAATGCTCGGTCCGATGAAGTATAATCTGGGTCTCCTTCGCTATTGGTTGCATGATGCTCACCTCCTGCTGGATGCAAAGATTCCCGCCTTTGCACACCTGCCGAAAGTCGACTATCCGATCGCGCAAGATGCGTTATTGCGTAACATTCTGCAACCGAGGTTGCTCGAATTGCAAAATGAGTCGAAGGTCTCGTACAAGTCTATCGATGGTGCGGCAAAGCTTGGCCTGCACAAGGAGCGACTTGGCGAGGAATTCTCTCGGCCGCACAAGGCGGTTGAGGGGATTCTATCGGAAGCTCAAAAGTCCGATTCTCCGGTCTTTCTTTACCGTCAGCAGGACTTGGCCGAGGCATGGCGGAAGATGAGTGACGTGAAGAAACTGGCGGAAAGTGGCACTCTGCTGGCACAACTCTACGCCCTGTCGGCGGAGAGGTGCTCCAACCGAACGCGTGATTTAAAACAGTGAAATTATCTTTGCCGAAAAAACCTTGCTAGAAGCCGATTAAACTTGCCGAAAAATGTGTGGGAGAGGTTGTACGATGTAGCTTCTCAAATCAGTGCGGACTGAGCACAGCGAAACGTGTCAGTCTCCAGGTCCGAAGGCCTCTCCTTGTGGCCAGGAAGCCACACTAGTATATCACTACAGTCTGTATCGTATTTTTTCATATACAGCCGCATGCGGCTCTATTTGGAGTGGGGCTGTATTTGGAAAAAATGTTTTCACAAAATCTGTCATAAAATTAAATCAGTTTGAATGCGATAAGCTTGTTTTCTTGCTTTTACGGATTCGCAAATAAGCGATTCGACGACGATAAACGATTCCACACTCAACCTACTTGGGCTTGGCCTTGTGCCATAATTTATGTATATGTGTATATGTATATATATGGATTGTAGCTTTGGAAGGGATGCAGTTTTATTTTTTGGCAAACAAGTCGGACGTACCGATTCTCGAAGCCCACTGACCCTGAAGACTGATTTAGGTAGTCACAAACC
>JAQGBB010001442.1:0-13438 GCA_034691745.1 Prismatolaimus dolichurus
TCGTCACTAGCTTTAACACATAAACATAGGCTATCTTTTACACGTAGCGTCACTTCCTGTACAAAATTTCTTGACCCACCCACCCAGCCAGGTGACGTCATTAATAAATGGCCCCTTACTTGACTCTTTAAAAAGCGGTGATACGTATATTTAAAAATTTTGTTTCACTTCAAGGTAAAAAAATTTATAAAGCAAATGATCTCGGCGGATCCGGCGACACGAGGTGCCAAGCGGTTACAAGCGCCACAAGCTAGCTTAAGACTGGATTACGCCTTTGGGTAACGTCCGCTCTAGGAATTTCTATATAGTAAAACATTGTGCTTGCCGCTTGTGTTTGAGCTATCGCGGGTACGATTGTCACTCGAACACGTTTCTCACTTTGAGTGGCGAGGAAATCGTTTATCACGTGGCGGCATTGGTAAAATTTTCAGCGGCCAATTTCGCACATCCTACCATTTACAGTTCAGATTACCTCGATTGCATGTGTGCCTTACTTAAAACATATAGGGCGTCCTACTCAACCCAAAGACCGGAAAGCAGCGTTTCTACATTGGTCACGACGACGACATTATCTCTATGGCCGTTCATCCGTCTAAAAATCTAGTCGCCACTGGCCAGGTTTGAAAGAACGACCAGCCCTGGAGCCATAAAGTCACAAGTGAATCGGCAAAGCCGAAAAGGCATTCTGCTGTTTGACAAAAAAAACACGCGTACTAAAGTTTTTGAAGCAAGAGAGAAAAAGGAGACCACGATTTGTCGCCGTACTGCGTTTTTTCTCGCTCGCTTGTAAAAAATAATAAACAAAAAACAAACAAATTTTTGTTAGAGGGCTTCGCCCCCCAACCCCCCCCCCTTACCACTGGCAAGTTGGCACCTACCATGAGCAATTTGTTCAGACTGTCCGCTAATTTTAATCCGCGGGGGATTGGGGGGACGCGGGGGGGATTTCGCATGTTTGACCTATAACTTTCCTTGTTCTTCCGCGCTGCGCGCTACAGGCAGGATGCAAAAATAAGGTGAGTGGCTTTAAACGATTCACAAGCTTTTAGGTAGGAAAGAAGCCACCGATTCACATTTGGGACGCGGACGGTTTAAAACCGATTTCGACGCTGACCGGTGGCCACGAAGCCGGCATCCGTTGTCTCGACTTTTCTGGTATATACGTATAAATGGGCAATTAGTGACGAAATTCTGCCGCCCTATTAGCGATTGATTTGTAAAATATTTTGAGCCGATGGAAAGAAGCTTGCATCCGTTGGTCAAGATTCGCATCACATGGTCACGCTATGGGACTGGAAAAGCGGAAAGATTCTCGCGACGACTCGAGGGCATGATCAACCGATCTATAGCATTCGCTTCAACCCGCTCGATGCGACAAAGTTTGTGACGGCTGGCAAACGGCACATTAAATTTTGGAATCAGGCTGGTAGGACTGATTTCACGAGTCGGCGTTTGATTTGAAACGCTCATCATACACACAATAGGCGGAGGTTTCACTGCTACAAAAGGCGTTCTCGGAAAAGTCGCAGCAATCACCGACATTCTTTGCATTGCTTTCTGGCAACAGCAGCCCGACACTTGCTACACGGGAACGGCAGTCGGTCTTGTCTACGTTTGGAAGGGCAATCAGCTAGCGAAGACGATTCGGCCTGATCCGCAAGGGGTGGAAGAGAATCCTGTGTTCACTATTTGCGCGACGGAAAAGGCAAAGCATGAGAGGGCAGAGCGAGTTGACAGTCGCATCCGGTCCCAATGGCAGTAAATTTTTTTGAGTGCCGCCACCGATATTTTTTCGGTGCCGCCAAAAAAATTTCATTGCAAGAGTGCCGCCAAGTATTTTCATGGCGCTATTCTACTTTAAGGAATTTTATTTTAGCCTCCGCTCTTTTACTTTTGGTCCGTTAATTTTTTAATCCTCTAAGTTTTTACTTTTTTAATTTCTTAAACCTATAAAATCCTTTATTTTTAATCCGTTAATTTTTTAATCCTTCATTTTTGTAAACTTGTACAATCCTTTTTTAAATTCATATAAATCTTTTAGGCTTAGGCTGAGGCCTAGGTTCAGGCTAAGACAGGCTCAGGCTAAGGCTTAGGCGTAAAAGCAGGCTTAGGTTCAAGCTGAGGAGCAGGCTAAGGCTTTGGAGGAGGCTATAGCTTAGGAGCAAACTGAGCCAAAGCATGAACCTAAGCCTTAGCTTGAACCTAAGCCTAAACGATTATATAAACTAAAAATATAGAATTATATGAATTTACAAAAATAAAGGATAAAAAATTAACGGATAAAATAAATGATTGGCGGCACTTTTAAAATACTTTGACGGTACTCCTGCAATCAAATTTTTTGGCGGCACCGAAAAAAATGTCGGTGGCGGCACCCAAAAATGTCACCCCAAATGGACACTTTTTCATTACAGGGCTTCATCACGAGTGGCAAAGCAGGGACAGTCCACTTTTGGGTGGGCGCGTTCGAGAAGCCCGTTAAGAGCTGCCCGATTACGGTAAAAGCACTCACGAAAGACTCGCCACCATTGGTCGAAGATCTTCCCGTTGTGAACTCGGTGACGTTCGCCGGTGAAGGAAAATTTATCGTTGGAACAAAGAACGGCGAGATTCTCCAGTTGGATGCCCAGTCTGGCACCATAGTCAATCTCGTACAAGTACTGTCGCAGTTTTAAATATAGTTTGTGGCAAGTAGTTGGACTTGCAACTCGCATGTGTAGGGTCACAAAATGGGCGAAGTTTGGGGCTTGGCTTGTTCGCCAAACGAATCCGTTTGTGCCACAGCGTCCGAAGATGGTGTACTTCGTGTTTGGCAACTCAAAAGCGAAGCTCGCCGTCTTGTGCGCTTTAAAGACATAAAAAAGAAGCTTGGATCGGTTGCGTTCTCGAACGACGCGACGTTAATAGCGGTCGGATGTTATGACGGTACGTTGCTCAAAGAAGCGCGGTTGATGCAGAAGGCCATCCACGATTCGTTCAGGTAGTGTCTATGTCCTCAAGTCGGACAATTTCGACGAATTGTTCAGCGTTCAGCATCGCAAAGAGGAGATCTCCGACCTCCGGTTTTCCCCAGGTCATTACGCCTAAACTTCAAAACCTCGTTCTTTTTCTACCCTTGCTAAAACGCACGACCCATGCGCAGATAGTGCATATCTCGCCGTTGCGTCACACGATAATTTCGTCGATATTTACGACATGAAAAAGAAGCGTGTGGGAGTCTGTTCGGTCAGCTCATCGTTCATCACTCATATCGACTGGGATAAAAGCGGTGCGATAAACGGATCTCGGGGATTCACGGGAGTGGCATCCTTATCTACCTAATTCAGGTCACACACTTCAAACCAATTCCGGGGCGAGAGAGCACCTCTTCTACGAGATGCCGGGAGGTCGCCGTCTTACACCGGACGCAGCGGACATTGCGAACATCGAGTGGCATACATGGACATGCATTCTTGGCGACACGTGCACGGGTATCTGGCCACCGAATAGCGACGTCACTGACGTCAATGCTGCATGCCTCAACAAAGCAAATCAGCTGCTTGCAACGGGCGACGATTGGGGCTTCGTCAAGCTGTTTGACTATCCCGTCACGGTGAGGTGGCACAATATTCTAGTGACTAATCGAAAGCACCACCACGTTTTAGGGCAAGCATGCGAAGGCCAAGCAGTATCTGGGACATTCTGCTCACGTTACAAACGTAAATTCTAAGACGAATAAGCCTTCCAGTTGGATATTTCACGACGGCTACACAATACCTGCGTAGGTTCGGTGGACATTCGACGGTCAGTGGCTCGTCAGTACAGGAGGCGATGACACAAGTCTATTGCTCTGGAAGCTCATCCCGGGTGTGTCATCCGGTCAGAGTGGAGCCTCAGACACGGACTCTGAAGAGGACGCAGGTGAAGTTGTTTCATCGATACCCAGCATTTGTACACAATAGGGAGTTGTAAAAGGAAGCGGATCCCCTTCAGGCTTCGATAGCGACGTCGAGCGAGAGAAGAAAATCGACTATCGCTCGAAGATGTATAAGAAACATCTGAAGGAGCGAATGGATGGTGAACTGCCGAAGCTTGGTCATCTCCAAGAATATATCGCTGACGAGAAGTACGACGGAGTTTAGCCTGAATCACGTAACTCCTAACTCAAAAGGAATCGGAATGGGTCGAACCGCTTCAATTCGATTCGACTTCTCAAATTAAAATTTTCGCCAGCAGTAGGAATACAAGTCGTGAAAAGTTTTGGCCGACCAATTCCGGAAAAGCTTTTGTTCGCAATCTTTTTTCAACACCGCGCACAATTCACCACTGTCGATCATAGGATCGCTTCTGAGTATTTTATTTTCGCTTCTAATCGTTTGGTTTCGACGATTGTGTTTCGAATTTGTTTGACCGTAACTTCATATCTCGACAGAAGAGCTACTAGTCACTGTAAATTTGATAAACTTTGATTTAGGCTTATACCGAAACGTCACACTGAGGAGCCAATCAATGTTGTACGCGCTGATCTCAGCAGTTTACCGGGTACCAAGAAATCTAAACCTATCGGGCACGTTAAGGTTCGGCTTTAGATGCATGTCAAGAGTGTTTTAGTTCCATGTTTATTGCTGGCGTCAGCACTGTGTGCTTCTTCAGAAACTCAAACTTGAGTACATTTTCGGCTTTCGTGGCTACGACTGTACAAATAACATCCACTACGTGAACAACGCCACTGAAATCGTCTTTCATGGTGCTGGTGCGGGCGTTGTTCAAAATCTTGCGTCCGGTACAGAAACAGTTTGCCGGCTATGCCAGTTAGGGCTCATCCATATATGACGTCATCTGCCGAGGGGGAGGGGTCAGAAAATTTTACTTGGTAGATGACGCTATGTGTAAAATATAGGCCATGTTTACGTGTTAGACCAGGTGACGCAGGGGGGTCCCAAATTTGAATTTTTAGGTGACGTCATATGTGGACGACGTCATATATGGCTTAGCTTGACGAAGAGATAGACACATAGTTTTTTGTTTTGGCAGGAGAGCAGCGCTTCTACGATTATTCTAGGTGCAGCTGATATGATACCGCTGTGCCAGTGTTCTTCGTGAAATTGCTGTGTCCATCTTTTTCGTGAGATAGAGATACACAATTAAAAAATTTTTCAGGTCAGCAGCGTTTCTATCTGGAGCACACAGACGACATTTTGGCGCTTACGGTGAATAAGCACGAGAAGTTTCAGAATATCGCTGCGACGGCGCAGATCGATATGTACAAACCGCGAATTCACGTCTGGGATGTTAACACAATGGAAACTATCTCGATTCTCGAAGCTAGCCACACCGAAGTAAGTATCTGCTGGCGAGTTGATGTTTGTTCTTTCGTTCACTTTAAGCATTGCTTTTTGAGGGCATCACTTGCTTGGACTTCTCGGGTAGTGGAAAGTACTTGCTTAGCACTGGAATCGATCGTGAGCACACGATTTCGGTCTGGAAATGGAAAGAAGGTTGGCAATAGACTGGTTTACTCCGAAAACAAGTTGGATGTACCGATCCTCGAGGTCCACTTACGCAACATGCCAGCAGTCATATGATCATTGAAAAAAAACGACTCAAATTTGAGTTTTAAGATTTTCAGACCAAATTGTATACATAAATAAAAATTTCAAACTTTTTAAACGTAACATGTGCTAGCAGTGCCAGTGGGCCCAAACCCAGCTATGATAGAAACCAATAATGACAGCATATTTCAAGAGTACACCATCGCCAGACTGCAGCCAATTGCAATCAAATCTGTAAAGGCATTAAGGAGTTATGCGCAATACATGCAATTTTTACGTGTAAGTTAACCTTGTGGATCGCCGTTCTCGGGAAGTAGTAGACCCCAGGGAAACCAATACACAGTGACACCCCTACAAGTTCTGGGTGTCTTTAGAAAGAATTAGCTCGCTAGCTCTCTTGGTTCCTGAGTTACGTGACGGACAGACACCAGTCCTCCGACTGCACAAGGCACACTAACGTGCGTCAGTCAGCCTAAAAACCGAAGCATGCGGAGCATGTGAATGTCCGCGAGTTGAGACATACTACCTACATACTGTTGATATTTTAGGAACACTGGTGGCGTCAGAGCATGGTCATTCTTCAAAGATTTTCGATGCGCAGTTTCGACCAGATTCTGATATTGACTTCGTCTCGGTTGGCATTAAGCATGTGAAATTCTGGAAGGTTACTAAATTTTAATAGACGAGACAACGACCGCGAACTATGTCTCTCTGACGGAAGCTGACGCTCTCCTTTTACCGGGCTATAGGTCTGTGGTGGCCAGCTTATCAGCAAACGCGGAATTCTCACGGACGGTAGTGCTACCGAGGTTACTTCAGCGGCTCCGTCAGATGCAGCTGCAAGAACTGCTGGTGCGAAGAAAATGCTTTCAATGCTTTCCATTGCGTTCGCTCCGGTATAGAACTACTCAGGACATCAATGTATTCGATTTTATACTCGACCGACGCCTCTTCAAATAGGAATCGATCACTTATACGGGTTGTGTCACTGGCGACATCTTTGTGTGGAAAGGATCGAAGCTCCAGCGTGTCGTCAGGTGAAACAGACAGGGTACACAGTATTTTCTCATCAACTTTACATTCTTACAGGAGAGCACATACTGGTCCTATCTTCAGCATGTTCACTAGCCTGTCGGATGGCTGCATTGTTTCCGGTGCCAAAGAGAAGCGGTAGCTCTACCTCAGTAGTCCATAAAATGAATATTCAAGGAAAAATCATAAATGTTTGCAGTAGCCCAACTAGTGCTTGTGTCAAACTATGGAACCAAGATCTATCTCAGTCTCGTCCTTATTCATTCAGCGGCCTTGGCGACCCTGGCACCGCTGATGTTGTCCGCTCCACGTTTAGGCACTCGGTGCGTGCGGAGCACTCAAAAGAGGGCCGCTTTCAGCGACTGCCCATGGTTCATATAGCGTTCTCCCGTGTAAAATAGGGTAAAATAATCGTCGGAACGAAACAGTGTGAAATCGTCGAGATCACCGAGAGCGATCGAACAGGAAATCCCCAATTCATCCTCCAGTCGCACGGCCAGGGCGTTCTCTGGGGTCTCGCGACGCACCCGCAGATGAATGTCTTTGCAACGGCGAGTTACGATCGAACACTTCGCGTTTGGGATGCACAGAAAAGGGTTGGTCGACAGATCTGAAAGCTTCCGAAAACTTCAGAGTCGATCGCTTTCAATATGCTTTAGCGAATGATTGCGAAGTTGCAGCTTGAATCGGAAGCGGCGTGTGTCGATTTCAATCCCGATGGCACGCTTCTCGCCTCAGGCTTCAGTAGCGGCGAGTTCATCATCGTTAGCAACAACGCGACGCTCGCAGTTCGAGCACGCAAACGCGATCGGAAAAGTCCCATTTATGAAATTAGGTACGTATGACGTTACGTGAAGCGCTGACGACCTTCGGCTGATTAAATCTATGATTTTCTACAACGGCGTTTACGTAGAACTCAATTAACGGTTTTAACAATTTTGTGGTCCACGACGACATGTATGCGAATTTCATGGGACGTTGCGTAAATTTCGAGTGAGATGTTTCGCAGTTTAGAACACTTTTAATAGACTATGGGCATAGTTGTGAGCCCTAGATATCATTTCTGCTTATATGTGAGTTAATATTGTGGAGGCTCTAAGTGGAAAAGTACGGCAAGTTCGGCCACATTTGCGAGATCTTTTCTCGCCAATCTCCTGTTTATACTCGCTGCACCACAGGTTTGCGCCAAACGGCCAGCTGTTAGCGGTAACATACGAAGAGAACGCCGTCGACCTGTACGACGTTTCAACGATTGAACAGCCGAAACGTGTTGGCTACTGTAAGGGAATTTCGAGCAGTGTCGCGCATATCGACTTCGCCAAAGATTCGGACGTTTTCAAAGTATAGTCACTTTGCCGAACTGAGCATAGTGTTTTGACGTGCACTCATCAAATTGGCGGACGACACATGTGATTGGCGCCGCCAAGTGGTCGGTTTTCGTTTCTTTGACCCTGCCTCAAACTATGCTTAGTTCGGCAAAGTCACTTTTTATATTAAGCTGCTTGTAGGTGGTAGCTGAATGGTCTTATCTTTTCCCTTTTCAATCGAACTTGTAGCGTCTTTTCCAGATCTCCACCGTCAATCGTGATGTGCTCGTATTTCGAGTTCCAAATTGCGAACCCGTCCAGGCGCCGGACGAGATTAGCAAGATTATATGGGCTTCGTGGACCGAGTAAGCACATTGTCGATCGTCGTCGTGCATTTATGGTCTCTTTTCTGACACGAAACTCACTTTGTTCGGCTATTCGTCCTCGTAGTGTCTATGGACCCGAAGTGGCCGGCATTTGGCCCGACGTGTGGGAGAAGGGTGAAATAAACTACGCATCGCTGACACACACAGGTAATGCTATCTTTTGCGTTGAGCACTGCCTCTGTCTAACTATTTTCTTCACACAGGCGAACCGGTGCTTGCGACCGGCGACGATCGTGGACTCGTTCGACTCTTCAACTTTCCATGTCGGGAGCCCCATGTGCGTAGTTTGCAATAGACGAAATAGCTAACGTGTAGGCCACTTCGTTCTCGTTTTAGGCGCCGAATCTGAAGTACACTGGTAAGACGGCGGACCGAGCATTTTGCACACCAAAATCGGGCACCGAACGAGCGATTTCTGTTTCAGGACATTCGGCTAATGTAACGAACGTAAAGTTTTCATTCGACGATTCCGTTCTGATTTCAACTGGCGGTGATGACTGCTGGTACGGCTTCTCATTGTACCAGAGTACTTGTCCAGCCCTGAGGTGGTGGCAATATCCTTCACGAATTTCGTCCTCTTTTATAGCGCCTTTGTGTGGCGTTGTTTGGAAGAATGAACGAAGCGGAGCGATGCTTTCTTCTTCTGCTATGCATCCACACCGTTGCCCATCTGTTAATTAACCTATCTTGCATATTTTCAGTGTTGGTGCAGTAGTTCGCTTTTTGGCGATATTATCTATCGAGTGATCAAGTCGATGCATGTTTCGACTGCATGCTCAAAAACACACGCAGTTTTCTCTGATTAGCTAAACCTACAACGGACAATGTGTCAAAATGTCAAGAAAATTACGAGCATCATTTTGACGTATTGAAGTCCACAGTAGGTTTAGGCAAACTCGAGAAAACTGGTGAATTTTTGATCATGCAGTCGAAACAGATCACTCGATAGGTGCGACAGGCGTTACACGTCATTATTAGCTTGCGTTGTTTCTACGAACTTGCTCCTCGAAGTAAAACAGTAGTGCGTAACAAGTGGACCCACCGAGCGGCGGAAGTGCATTCAGCTTATTGTTAAACGGAAACGCATTGTTAAATAAATTCATCTAATTTATGCAAACAAAGTCGTGCAGGTACAATGCATATCTTTGACCATGGACTAATGTGACACAGGTCAATCAATTAGTGACCTGAGCAGTAGTTTTCATGAAACACCGTTTCGAAACACACGTTAAACAATCGAGGGCTGCTCTCAGAGGGCAGTAAGCGGAAAACAACGGTAATAAGTTCTTGTACACTTCAAAAGAAAAGCGACTACGTATCGTTCCACTTGGCACTAGCGTGTTGGGGCCATACATTTATGACGGCACGTAAAAATTCGAATTTTCGGACCCCCTCCCGCCTACGGCACGGGTTTTTATGGATACATAAAATCACTTTCAGCCGGACCCCCTCCCCCTCAAACCATGACGCCATAAATGTATGGCCCTGTTGCACTCTGCGTTTGATGACCTGCTGACGGTTCCGTTAGCAGCTGCCTGAATACGCCAACGCATCGGAATACAGAAATACATCACAGTCTTTCATACATGATTGTCCTTGAGCTGCCACTAAAACTCAATCATCGAGGAACAGACACCGCCCGACGACGCCCAGAGGGAATTGGGGCGCGGAAAGAAGCTGCACTCACTCACGGGCGGTGCAAGCAATAAAATTGGCCGATAAGCATGTGCTGCACGTTTATGTAGATATTGGCTACAGAGGCACCAATGACAGCGGCGGCGGCGGTGGCGGCGGCGGTCGTGAGGCGTAAAAACCGTCAAACGGAAAAGCATGAGCGCCTGCGGTTTCTGGCACAAGACGGCTTCCGCTTCTCCTCCTGCTCTCTTCAACGTGCTTAAAATTGGATTTTCTAAAGTAGCATATTATTCATGGAAACAAGACGTCCATGCGCGTGGATCCTCGCTTGTCGACGAGCATTGATTCTTCTTCTCATCCTCTGCTTCCTCTGATCGGTGGCCAGGTTTGCCAACGTACGTCTACACGCTAGCTTCCGTTGGGCTTTTCTGTCGCCATCCACACCAGACAAATGTACGCGACGCGTGCCTTGCTTACATGAGTTACTGCAACCAAAAACGGGCATACATCCCTGTCGTTGAGATGGCATTGTGTAACGACAAGGAGCACGAAAAACGAAAAGCAGCGTCACGTCGCCATCTCTCTCTCGCGACGAGTGTACGTAAAGGGCTCCTCCAAGCTTACAAGCGTCACTTAATAATGACTTCGTACAGCTTAAAGCGAAGCGGCAGATCAGAAAGCTAAAACAACTGAGTGTCACAAGTTTTACTCAACTCTTTACTGATATCGCGGCAGCTTATGCGATGCGACTTTTTCGCAGATTGAAGCTTGATTAGCAAGATCGCCTTGACGGGAGAATTCGATCGGATGGGCTGACTGCAAGGCAAGCATGTCGTTTGGAATCAATTACCGGCTCCTGGAGGTCAGCTTACGGGGCTTCCTAAATCGGGACCCAAGCTTACGTTTGGAATGGGTGCGGTGTTCAAGAAGTCTATGTCCGTTTCCAGTCGTGTTTGTGCATTTGATGAAACCCGATAAATGTAGTAGTCGAAAATTGAAATTCTGATTTCAAATCACTTTCAGGAACGAAGAAGACACGTCAGACTATGCATTATTTGCTTTCATTTCACATGCTTCCTTTTATAGTCCATGACTGAAAAGCTAATCGACGAAGATGGACGCTAAGCAACATGGTACTCCGTCAATTAAAATCAACAGTCAATCATTCAGAGCTCAGGATGTCAACGAGCGGCACTTCGATGCAAAGAGGTTCTTGGCTTATTCGATGATCTTGAACAAGACCAGAAGGTACATATCGAGTGTGTGCATTTTCTTGCATTTTCCCTCAGCGATTGAAATCTTCCGCAGTCACACAACATTTTCCGGGGATCAATCGATTGATAAAGGTCGAAAGTGGACGTGCTTCACTGACAGTTTCATACTTTCATATAGCGCAAGGACATTTAGCATCCACCTAGGTATTTGTGAACGGATCGTGTCTCGTTTCACAAAAGGTCCAAACATTTGGAGTGAGGTAGAGACCACTTGAGGGAAACCCTAGCACTATCTTGTAATTCCCCTGAAAGGCTGACTTTCTATTCAGGGTAGCGTTTAGCGTAGAGCTACAAACTTGAAAGTCCGAACTGAGTCTTCATTGGTCACTGGTGACCAGAAGTAAAAACTGACTAAGAATGGCGAAACACAATCCTCTATTATCCAACTTGAAACTACGCGTCATTGACTGCTTCGGGAAACCGTTTTATCTTACCACGCACGAAAGATTCACAATCAATCAGCCGACTGCTCAAAAACGTACGGCAGGGGCGGTCAGAATTTTTGGGCTTGGGGGCCTGGACTGGCCGCCCCTGGCGTACGGTATTTTCCGCTAACTCGCCCAGTTTGGAAAAGGTTAAAACTTAAAATATCGCTCCCTAGGCAAAATTTCGGGTCAAATCTCTGAACCAATTTTATAAAGCACACCTTTTTACGACTTTTGAGGTTTTTTCCCAATCTTGATAATGCACGCTTGTTATAATACGTGACCTTCGATTCAAGCTTTTAACATAGAAAAAATGCGGGTTGTCTTCAACATTATTTTCTCTGCGGTTTGAAACCGCACAACCGTTTGAAACGACTGAGGGTTCGTTTTACAGCTACACGAATTGCGCTTTCTTGCAGTAGCTTGCGCTCTGCTAGGTTTTGTCTCCCATGGCTATATGGCTACAGTAAGCGTCTGAAGTAGGTAATTTACACTATGAAGGTCACGATTGTTATGCTCCGCACGCAATGGAATCACATTCGCCAGCCTGAACGTACAGCGCCCGTCCGGTGCGTATCATGCGCGCGTGCGCCAGACGCGTTTAGGCGCGCGATGTGTGAAGGTCCCGAGTTGGAGCAAGCCGTACATCAGTCAGAAAGAGAAGATCTATAAGAGTGACCTACATATACGTAGCACAGAGTACGTATGAATCACATAGCTACTGCATCTCGTATGCTAGACATAGCCTTGCTGACGATCGTCTGCTCTCCGTAGTGATTTTTGTCGACAAGCCAAAGACAAGGGGGTTTGTCTTGTCGACAAAAATCACTAACTCTCCGCCACCGGAGCTCGTTGGTGGACACCACCGACTGTGGCTGCTTTGGTTTGATGACGACCGTCTCGCTCGCCTTTCGCGCAGTGCCCGAGCCGACCTTCTTCGCAAGCTTGATCGTGCGAAGTACGACTTGGTCGGACAGAAGAGCGATGTGAATCCGATCGAGATGAAGCGTGTCTCTGCGGCGAGACGGAGCATGCTGTACGTGAAGATGATACAGAGTATCGTGAGCGACGTCTCGAAGTGGACTGGCGTGCAGACGAGGTCGGTGAAGAGCGTCATCGCCGGGCTCGGTGGATTGCACACCTTCTCGCCGATAGAGAGATCGACGTTTTTCAAAGCATCGTCGATTGCTTTCTGCATGCCGTCTGGTGCCTCCCAGACGATGAAGTAGATCAGCAGGGGCATGTGAAAGCCACGATGACGAATACAACGATTGACATGAGGATTGTTCCACGAGACATGATGATGCTGGTGACTGCTTCTCGAAGTGGAACCTTGTTAGCCCTTACCGCAGAAGCGACAAGGACGGAAACACGTTCACAAACAAGTAGCAGAGGTGAGCCAAGTATGAGGTCTGGTCAACAGTGACTCAAACTGATAGTAACTGCTAACTGTGGAGCACTCTTGCTCGTATCACGGATCGATGACCGTTCCTGTTAGCCCTAGTTAGAACACCGAACAAGGTTGAACAATATGAACCGAAAATGGACATTTCGATCTTCTGACCTCTGCGTTTCTTCCTAATTTATGTTGCCACACAAAGTCAAAACTAAAGGCTTGTACATCGGTGACAATCGTGAACTGTCACCCATTTTGCAACTGTACGGGTAACGGTATTTGGTTCATGTGCCAAAACAGTTGCAAAAATTGTGGAACAGTCTACGACTGTTCCGTCAAACGGGTGACAATCGTGAACTCTTTCCCGCAATGCTGATTGGCTGTTGTGCGCGAGCACCAATGAAAACGCTTCGCGGCAAAATTCCCGCTTTCCCGAACAGCCAATGAGAAAC
>JAQGBB010001443.1:0-13436 GCA_034691745.1 Prismatolaimus dolichurus
GCAAACCAACGCCATCAGCAAAGCACCATCGACTATCGTGGAATGGTTAATCCGCAATGCAACAACCCTGTGCGTAATGGACTGCATTGAAGTCAGCATATTGTGTTTCAAGACATAACCTTTTGCTTTTCGAACAAAACCATATTACATAAGGCAATATTGAGGGCAGTTGAAGAAAGGTGTGATTTTTAATCATCACTTCAAGGTTTCGATGTGTAAAAATAGGTACGATAAGATACGCTTTTTAAAACATTTTTATCTCAAAATACTGTCCTTTGTCCTAAAATTTAGAATTTAGCAAAATGCTACTGAGAAAAAACTGTGTTTATTTCTTCGAAAGAAGCATGACATTACCTGTCTGTGGTTATCTGCCTACGTGGAAATGGTAGGCCGACTCGACGGCTATATACACATAAACACATATATAGTCAATACTGTAGAAAGTACAACATTTTCACAGAGTAATCGTAAATGGTTTGGAACTCGACATAAGAGCTCAGATGCTTGACATGGTAAAATCATTCTATGGTTGCATGTTTTGAAATGGTCAAAACATTAACTATAAAGATGAATAAAATAAATCAAAGTGAAAGCATTTTGAGACATTTTCATTTTCGCGAACAGCACAACAATGTGTGAATCAAAATTCTTTTTCTCAAGCCCAATTCTGTTATCATGTAAAGCGTGTCACGCCATTTGAAGCAAAAATGACCAAAATAGTGATCTTGATGACGGTCTGATCAAAGGGGAACGTGACGGTCGAGAACGAAATTAATATGGAATCTGAGCCGTACGCAAATCAGTAAATCGGTGATATGCAAAATTTTCGGGCGCGTCAAAGGTCCAACTCCATACCGCACCGATGATAAGATCTTTTTGCCCGAGGCGGCCGCGCGAGCTAAGACGATGTTCTATTTTCGCGAAACGTCCACTTAAAAGTGCCTACTCCCCCACCGCTATCGCATCGATGCCGTCGGGTACAGGAATCGGCTGTGTAAGTGGCGACTCGTTGATTATTTTCAACGCCTGCATGCACCGGTTGTACGCTCGATTAAGTATCTCGTCGTCGGGTCCTTGCATGACCGTCTTACGGGCAATAAGGTTCACGAAGGCCTCCTCGTCGGTAGGAGGCGTTTTCGGCGCACTCCGCAGCGTGTCCAAAGAGATAGCGAACATCGGAACCTTCGAGATCCCACAGTAGTCGCGCGTGGTATACTTCGTTTTCTCGAGAACCTCAATATATTGAAGACGTGCAGCGTCCTTCGCCATGCTTGTGAGCTTATCAACATTGACGAGACTCTCGATATCGACGAACGCATTAATAGGCGTTTTTAGCTTCATCGTTCTTGGCAGATGTTGGCGACGATTTCGGTGAACACGCTTCGCCTTAGAATGAGAAGACAGTCGAATTTGTCTACATGTATGTCCCGAAAGCACTTCTTTGCCGGCTGCGACAGCGTCCCGGCGCCGGGGAGGTCCCAGAAGAGAACGCGTGACTGCTATTTCGAGTGGAAGTGCAACGCGCAAAAAGTAGTGAGTCAATATGAAAAAATTGCTTAACTGGAACAGTTGATAGATATTAGTTCACGACGGTGAAAAGCTTGTGGAATTTTGTATTAATTGCACTCTTCAAGGCGTCGCTTCCAATCGGGGCAGTCTTCTTAGTTGTTTGCTATGCGTCACGGAAGAGCGGTACTCTGTCTACTTCTTAGCCACGGACTGTAATTATGCTGAAGCGGCCACTCTGACGGTCTGCATCGTCGTCACCGAATGGGCCAATCTGACGCCCCTTCTCTCTCAAACGCAGATCCTCTTTGTGGCGCTCCTCTTGCCTACGACGCTCGACTTTTTCTCGGCGACGCTACTAGTGTTTGTGGCGCAGCTCGTCTTCTTTGTGGTGCTGCTTTTGTCGGCGATTATCCTCTTCTCTCCGATACTGCAGCTCTTGTCTGTGACGCTGCTCTTTGCGTTGTCTGTTTCCCTGCGACAAATAGATCGTCCCCGCGGGTACGAGATCTGGAAAGCAGACATTAACGTCTTTATTTACCCGTGAGCCGATATAGCATCAAATTTATACTTGATGTACTGACGTGAAATAAACTGCGCACATACCTACGAAAATTTGACGATGTTCTCGGAAGGACTTTCTATGATATCAGTTTTGGATATATTTACGTTTTCGGTTTTCAGAAAGCCTTAAACAATAGCAAAGCAACCTGCTCAGCTAAACTCCTGAGAAGTCCTCTGGACGACCATGTCAGGGGACGACCACATAATTTCTTCATCAGGAACAGGCGCTGCGCTCGTCCATCTCCTCCGTGCACCGATTATCGACGATTGCTGGGCTTGTGCCAACAGTCTGCCGCAGAATAGGCGTCTGTCCGAGATTTGACCTTATTACCACTCGTTCTCCCAGTGAAGTATTGCTGTGCAGTGTTTTGATGTTGTATGGGAATGGCGATATGGGACGTACTCTAAAGGTGCTTAGCACCGGTCCTCGGCACAGCGATAATTTTACCTTCACTTTTGATGTTGTATGGGGGTTGACATCCAACTCAACACAACCCGAAAATAGATAAAATTAAACCTCTTTTAGACACATTTGACATTCTCACTATACTATTCTCTACTTTGAAAGTTGCGGTGTGCTTCTACTTACCCTATGCAGAATTTTACTCTAAATCTGAGGAACATGAGTGCAAATTCCTGGTTCATATTCTGTATAAATAAGGTCAGTTCATGGGCAAGTGCAAAAGCCCCAGTCTTCGTAAGCATGGCAGCTGCATCCATCACCGCAGCATCGGTTCAGCGGCTTGCAAATGTCAACCGGTTCGCAAACAGTGCCCGCGCGACCACCGCCCAGCTTGCACATGCCGTTCTCGCAGATGTTGTCGCAGCAGTCCTTGTTCGAGTGGCAGTTGCCTGTGAATGCGCAGTCGCAGAACGAGCCGTTCGGGTCGCTCGTGTCGTGGCACGTGCCGAGCATCGTGTCCTTGCAGTCGTCGTCGCTCT
Source organism: Prismatolaimus dolichurus (assembly GCA_034691745.1). Classification (NCBI taxonomy): domain Eukaryota; kingdom Metazoa; phylum Nematoda; class Enoplea; order Triplonchida; family Prismatolaimidae; genus Prismatolaimus; species Prismatolaimus dolichurus. Next base: position 3,013 of record JAQGBB010001443.1, read on the forward strand.
TGCAGTCGTAGACGAAGTGTCCCTCTAGGAAAGAAAAATTCGAAAATTTTGACGTTTTTTTTTATTCAAGGGCTGTGCTGATTAATATTATGCTTACTTTGTAAGCCTAGAACCCGCAGAACGGCTTCTTTGTTTTTCTTTTGTGTGTTTGTGCTTTTCTGCTCGACGGCGGCCATAGCGAGACCAACGAAGGTGAGCATGATGATCAAAAGCTTGGACATTGTGCTTTTTTGTAGCTTCAACTAAGGATACGTACTAGCCAGTTGTGCTTATGTTTGCAATATACGACGACATCGCACACTTTCTTATACTTTTAGTGCAGTTTTTTATGGTTGCTTTTTATGGCACCGGTTGCGCTAGCGCGTCTTAAAGTGATAACGCCATATCAGCCAAGTTGTGTGCAGTATAGTGCCACGTTCGCACGTTAGGTAGCGCCCCGGCATGTGTGACATCCATTTCGGCCGACCCCTCCCAACTGAACCATGCCACGAATCGTAACTATCTACACCCTTTGTCTAAACTGTGACGCTCTAGTTTTAGAAAAATGTGCGGACACTTTATCCACTTGTAACTTTATAAAATCGTCTGCCTGTGCTATAACGAGAAAAATGGCCTGTACACAGTTGTAAAGTGTTCATGAATCCATGGATACTATAACGAGGGGCATCTATTTACTTTTTGACTATCGATAGCAGTGCAGAAAATTACGGTAGATTTTTAGAAGGTTATTGGATGCCGCCACGAGGTTGTTTGTTGGTCGATCTCCATCCTGAAAACTTAACGTCTACGGAACAAATTGTTCAATGCCAGTCGCACTATGTACTAGTGCTTTCAATGTACACGCTTTGTTATTACGACTGACGAGTTTCGTTGAAGTACCACGCATTCGCACTCGCCAACAGTTGCTGCTTTTCCTTCATCCCAACGAGCCAATTTGCGTGCAAAACAATCGGTCCAACGCCAAATTTCTTAGCGACTCGATACGTCTTCCCGTTCGCGAAGAGCACGGGATCCAAGCCTCGCGTCAGACGCGATGTCTCCATCCCATGCTGTCGGAAAATCTGATTGAGCACAAGCTGTTCGTTCAGCGTCGACGTCAGATGACGCCCGACTGACTCGCGAAAAAGCTTCTTCACGAGCGTCGTTGGTCGCGCCAAATAGCATCCCGTGTTCACTGTAAAATCGTCCATCGTATACGCGAACTCAACGTGATAGGGAATCGCGAACTCAATGTAGGGTAGGACGTGCGGACTTAGCCAGACGAGATCAACGTCGTTGACGAAAAGCGTGTATCCCCTCAGAAGCATCTCGTAATAGATGTGTGTCTTCGATCGAATGAGCGAAACATAAGCCAGTTGATCAAAGATTACCTCATCAGTGCTGTAATTTTTCATCGGCATCCAAGCACGTGGAACCACTGCGATGTGCTCCCGAAGCCCGTTCGTGAGAAGCTTTCGATAAAGGATCGTGTCGAGACAAAGGATCAAAAACTTGTCGTATCCGTTCCGTTTGAGACTGAGAATAAAGTTCATCGTGAACTCGTAGTGTCCGGCGTTCGCAAGCGCGCATATGAGATATGTGCCGCTCCAGAGGTTCTTCTTTGCTCGCTCGTCGAGAAGAGCTTCTGCTTTTGAAGTATTTTTTACGAGATCCTTGACTTCACTCTCTTTCTTTAGACCTTCGTGGTTTTTGTCGTTGGCGAGTACGATGGTGCTAATGTTTGCGCGAAGCTGCTCATGCGTCAGAATAGCGACAAGTAGTAGCAATAGAAAGCAAATGAAAAGACAAGTTTTATAACTTCTTCCGAGTGTTGCAAACGGCAGCATTCTAGTGGACAGGAACGGATTTTAAGACCTGCAAAATACACACAATGAATGAGCGAGCGCAAAATTCTCTCGTAGGCGATTATATGACGTGATAAGCAACAAGTAAATCGGAAAAGCCGAAAAAATCCATCAGAACAGGATTTTCTGCAGCAGCCAGACGTGCTGAACAAACAAAACAGCGACATGCAGTTTAGAACAACAAAGAGAACATTTCGTTTGCGCATGCGCCTACACGTTTGTCGAGCGAAATTGCTAAATCACAGTCCATTCCCTTAGTGCACTGACCGATGGGAACATTGCACAACGAAAAGAATGCCAAAAGGCAACTCTATGACCAAGGAGAATCCAGAAATAAAAAGAACTTTGAGACTTCTTGAAGAAAAACTAAAGTTATAGCTGTGACTGCACACACACAGACACACGTGCGACAATATAGCTATCTTTCTTACGCAAGCGCCAGATAATGCAAACACAATTTCAAGCTGTTCATCGGAGAGTTTTTATATAAATGCTCACAAATTCCAAAACATTTTCTCGCAAAATGTAAAAAGTTGGAGAATTCGCAAAACGTCAAAATTTTCACTCGTCAACAAATTAAAAATTTTCAAAAGAATTTAGCAATTTGTGTGGCGTATTTTGGGTTGGTGCAAAGACGAAACTCTTTGCCCAGGAATTATCCGTGCAGTTTTCGCTTCGCTAGGACATGTGAACTCATGCTCTTTGTATGAAAGCGTCGACGCCAACGCAACAACCGTAGGCATGACTCTTCTTGCTCACAATCAACCGAAATTCGACGGTTCCAATGTGTCACGCGCAAACGTTCGCAAGTGAGACGAAGATATTGATGCAGAATTTAAGCAACAATACGAAACTGTGAGTTTACATTTTCGACCTTCGTCGAGAGTTTGCAAATGTCCTGAGGTAATGACTTTTCTGCATTCGGCGGATCGCTCGGACTCTATTTCGGTGCTTCGATTGTATGCTCCCTGTTGCTTGTTTATGCTTGTTGCATCCTGCCAGACGAGCAAGCCAAGCGAGCGAAAAAAGAGAAGAATGCTTACTGGACACATTTATAAAATTCGCAAATCCCCCAATTTCCTCTAGTTCCCCAATCGTCCCGATTCCCCAGTCCTCCCAGTCCCCCAATCCCCGAGTTTCTCCCAGTTCCCCATCCAGTCCAACCAATCCTTTAACGGAAAAAAGTTAGCCGACGTTGTGAACAACTTGTCTACGGTAGGCGACTTGCTCCGACCCCCTCTTCCGCCGTCAACTGGAGAAACGGCATAGGTATGCCAGTGCGGTGCTTGCATGCCAGCGCGGCATGTGCATGCCGTTATGGCGTATGCATGCCGTTATGGCGTACGCATGCCGTTATGGCGTATGCATGGCGTTATGGTGTATGCATGTCCCGAGGATAGTTAGCTCATTTTTCAGGTCCTGGCACTCGCAAAGTGGAAAATGCTAGGGCGCTGGCCTATTTCGACTACGCACCTCGATATGTCCACCTAAAAACGTGACTTCTAAATTAATTTTTTCTAGAATTCACGGCGCAAAGGTCAACTGATTTCTCGCACGCGCACTGCGTTGTCTCTCTTGACATTACGCCTTGTATGTATCAAATTTGTATTAAAAAGCGAGCATGTTTGGGAGGTGCCTAGCTGTACTAGCATCCGTGCTATAAAAAAAGTTGTTTTCCACAACAAGTCGGATGTACCGATCCTCGAGACCCGCTGACGTTCATCGTGTCATTAAATTCGTTGACTTTTTTGGTAAACCACAGATAGTAAAGTCGACGACAAAGCAAAAGCTGCCATAAACTTCATTTGAGTGTCTAAAATGCAGTAAAAAAATAACCAAGCAAAAACCTTTTTCAACATCAATAAAACACTTTGAAACAAAAAAGCCAAACTTTACCGTTGAAAATGAGTAAACGTGGTTTATGGCTGACCTGCTTTGCTGCGACGCGTTGCTTCCACTAGCTGCGTTGCTGCACGCAATCTCATCAATTTGCCGTTTCGTGCGTGCTCTTAAGTGCTGCCGCCGGCAAGGTCGAATAGTTTTATACTTACTAGTCAGAGTGCTTCCTCTGCAACGTACTTTGGCTTTTCCGGTATTCTCGTTCAATGAATGTCGGATTTTTTCAAAGTGCGAATGTGTGCGTATTCGCTGAATAACATTTATGCAAATACTGCAATTCTAAATTTTAAATTATGCTGAAAAAATTTGACACCACGCATCGCGTCAGCACGAAAGCTAGAGTGAGGTCGAGGAAAGCATAGTAGTGAATCTACATGACGATCTGGAACACATTCGGGAATCCACGGGGTTCTAATGTGTTGTAAATTGCGCTGAACGCATTTGCTGGTTTAAAAAGTTTGTATTATGTTTGCTTTGTAAAGCTGGAAAAAAGTTTGTTGCAAAAAAAGATTGATGAATTGACAAGAAGTTGATCGGAAAAAATTCGACTGGCCAAAAAGTTGCAGGAAAATGTGTTGCTAGCGGTGACGAGGTTTTTAGGGCCACTGCGCAGCTGATCCGCATTCGCCTTTCAAGGTGACCCATTGTGCAAATGGCTGATGGATGTTTAACTAGAATACTCATAAATTTTTACTTTAAAAAGCTTTGTGTGATTCTATATAAATCGCAGGATAACTGTAAAAAAAAATTTTTATTCGATTGGCAATAAATAAGCAGGAAAATCTGTTACGTATTGGCTCTACGGAGGGGCACGACGACTTCTTACTCTTGTATCAATATTTAAATCTTTTATCAGGTCAGCTGAATCGGTTAGCTTGTGCTAGACACTAATTATTTAACATTATGGTGGAGCCCTTTGTGCGACTTGAATCAATCGACATTCTGACGTTGACGCGGGCAGAAGTACTGGTAAAGCGAGAAAATAATGAAAACCGGAAGTTGCGTCAATGCGATTACGCCTCAATCGGTCCAAAGGCCTAGATAATAAGAAATGTAAGCGATAAAATGTTTTACACTTTGGCATCCTGCCTAGCCATAGCAAAAGTGTACCAAAAAAAGCTAGCTAACTGGTCAGTTTAAGACTTTGCTTCTAAAGGGGTTTTTCATTAAAACAGTCTGATTTGAGGGAAGGGTGGGAGAGTAAAATGTTGCGGTCATAAGCGTTTATTTCAGCACACTGGAACAAACAATTTTTGCAACCAACGAGAAAATTGTTTTAAAAATCCAAATACTTTGTAAGCGTTTTTTAAACGAAAAGTCGTTAGTCTCTAATGCCCGTTATTAGGCACACTACGTAACATGTAGCGTAGCCTTATGCAATGACACTTGTTCCTAGTCGTCCGTCGTCGTCGTCTGGTGCTCGCACTATAGCAGGCGCAATAAGCGGTCTATCAACTCCAAATATTGCCAGCTTATACCTCATAGAAATACGCAAATTGAGGTCAAAGATTGGTCTCGCAGGCTAAATACTCCAAAAACTGGAACACTTGTTCAAAGCCAAATTCGAGGCGTTTCATGCCTTGTCAAGGTATTATCTCGAGCTTTAGGCAGCCAATTGAGATGCCGTTTTTTTGATAAATGCCGGAGGCAGAGGATGAAAATTTCGAAGACCAGCAGTTGGGATTGAATATTCCAAGACGTGAAATATCTGGAACATTTTCTTCCACGTAACTATACCGTAGTACTCGTGTCTGGTCTGTGCATAGATGGCATTTTTGAAACTTTCGAAGGCAACATAGAGAGAAACCTTTGCTACTGCAAAGGTTAGATAGCGAGTCTGTCTTGAACGAAAAAAAACCAGTTTTACGACAAAAGTATGTTAGGCGAGATTTACGGCTTAACTTCTTTCGTGCGACTGTTTTCAGTGGAAGAAAACGTTCAAGATATTCCAGCTCTTCGAATGTTTAATCCCAACAACTCATCTCCCAGCTTGTCCATCATCTTATCTGAGGATATTATTTTACCAAACGGTATCTAAATTCATTCTTTACAGCCCGAGATATTTGTTACAAACATGAAGTGCGCTGAATTCGGCTTGGCTTGGGACAAATGTTCCAGATGTTCATTTTCCTGGAGTATTGAGCGTTCGGAGTCTATCTTCGAACTCGATCTGAGTGTTGGCATGGAGTATGCGTTGGCAAAATTTCGAATTGCTTGCTCTTTTATTGCGCCTGCTATGAGCGACGGACGAAGACCACTGACAAATGCCATGGCGTAAGGTTGCACTGCGTGTTACGTAGTGTGCCTAAAAATTGATTTGTGTTTTCACATTCATGGCCAAAAATTAGCGGGACGTATTACGTAGTGTGATTACGAAACGGCACGTCCGTTTTGTTTAGTTTTCTCAGCCTCAAATTGCAAAACGCTAACAGACGGTCAGCAAATCAGCATACAGTATATCGCACAGGCTGGAGCACCTTTTTAAACGGCGTCTTCATATATTCCAGGGTGTTCCAGAGCACAGGAGAATTTGCCTGTGCTCGATTTTTTTTATTCGATAAGATGCTTTTCGGCTTTTTCAATCCCTTTCTAGCTAATCGCACTGCCTAGATTGCAAAATAACTGAGCTGTTGTAAATCATATTTTGATTTTAGAAAAGCAAAGGAAATATTGCAAGTAGATGTGAGAAAAATTTTTAAACAATAGATATGTTTATTGGTTTAGACAACCACTTCAGCTTCTACGAGGAACTGGCAAAGCCGAAGAGCATCCTGCATAAAAACAAAAAATAACGTACAGGAAATTTCGTGTCGTCTGAAACACTATGGAACACTCTGGACAGCTTGGAACATATGGATGTTTCATCACTCAAGGCAAAAAATTCATGACAAGATGCCGGAGGGGAAATATGGGGGGATAGAGTGCAATAGGGAGTATAGATCAAGTCTGACAATTTAGCTATCCTTTCTCTTCCGCTGTGCTTCACGCTTGCTGCAAAAAGGCGTATTTGTGAGATGATTTCTAGTTTTCGCAATACATATTTTTCATAAATTTTGCTTAAAATGCAATTCCAAATATTGAAGGTTTTCTAGTTCTGCCTGAAAATAGATAAGATATTTACCAAGAACTCCTCCAAAAGACCAGAGCGTTGCCCAAACGTCCATTACTGGGCTGGATTCGAACACCGGATGTAATTCGCCTGACTTCGGTGTATATCAACCCAATGGATCGCCCTGGGTTTTTCGTATTGTGCCAACTGCGACAACGCCGTGAAAGCGAACTTCTGTGTCGCACACGGCGTGACGCACTCGGTGGCTTCGCAGTCAGCGAAAATCTGCTGCAGAGGGCAGCTCTTGTTCTCTTGCAGACTCTGCGCTTCCGTGACGTCGAAGCGATCCAAGCAGGCTGACATAGATGACGGTTTTTTCGCTAAAGTGAGATCGCTCAGAGGCCAACAGCCACGCTGCGAGCTGACGTTGCGGACAAAGCAGGCAAACGCGCAGTCGAATTGCAAGCTTGAAGCGTATGGTGTCGATGGTCCGTTGTAGAGTGTTGATTCCGATGACAACGATACAACGTAAGCATAGCCACCGTGATTAGCTAAAGCACAGTGGCTGGGTATTCTGCGAGAATGGTGTTTCAGTCTATGTTTGATTTTGGGCAGTCGTAACAGCGAGGAATTGTACGAGCAGGTTGAACTTCATCGACTGGAACAAAACTCCGCGCGATTCTGGAGCACTGCGAGAATTCGGTAAATTGTGGAGCATTAAGCTATGCATTGTCTTTGCCTGCTCAAAGAAAGCAAAAGCATCCAAGCAATTTTTTTTTTTCAAAAGTTCAAATTTTTCAAAGCTTCCCCTTTCCCGAACGCTTTTGAACACTTTGGAACACTAACAAGCATTTTATGGAAGAGCCGGGCCTCGCCTAATTGGTTCTAATGCTGCAGTCAAGCGTACCGGCATTCGCGCCGTCCGTGCTCGTCGGATCGTACATGCCTGCGCCATGGCGAAAATCGAACACAACGCCATGGTAGTCAAGTTGATTGTAGACATCGTTGAGTTGAAATGCGATGTAATCACGTGACGATGTCAATGCTGCTATCTCCGATGGCATTCTAACGCAAATAGTGTCAGTATTCTTGCAGGCTTCAATCCTCTCTCCACAGTATGGACTCGGTGTTGCCCATGGGAATTTTGTTAGATCCAGGCAGGAATTGAAGCTCTGAGGATCGAAAAACATGCTGCTCCCAGAATCGTATTGGTTGTAGATGAAGGTCGCTTGAGCGACGGCAGAACATACGAAAGCAGCGCGCAGAGCGGAGAAGTGGAAAAAGTCGACGCCGTTTTCTAGGAGAAATTCTTTCAGCAAATCGATTGCTCCAAGCATGGTCGCGTCGTAGCCTTGAGAAAAAGCCACGTTGTAGGGGTAGTCTCGGTCGTAGTCGTCGAAAGCGGTGACCATCATATGCGTGACCGCCATCACGGGTGCGACGCTCGAGAGAGCTAAGAAGGTTTCGTGTGCGGTGCTGATCGGATTGAGTAGAAAGTTGAGTCCGCCAGCTTCGATGAATATTTGCAAGCTCTCGTTGAATGCAGTGACGCTCCATGGAGAGGCGCCGTCGGAAGCTATACCATTCAGGTAGTACCTGAGAATATGGATTTTGTTCTCGCTTCCAGTTCGGGGCAGATGGAAAAAAATGCTATTTCTTGGACATGAAAACCCGGCAATTTTCAGCTAATTTTTCACTTTCTTTTGGCTTCGAAAAAGAAGATTTTAATACTTTTCCTAATCAATTTTCAGATAAAAAAATACAAAATTTTTAGCAACACTGCAAAAAAAGATTTAAAATTTCGTACCTTGAAAATTTATGTTCCCTGTTGCTGCAGTGTTAAAAAAGTTTTTCGCAAAATGGACCGAAAGAATAATCTATTTTTTCACGGAAAACCCGAGAAAGCATACTCTTCGTTTGCTGTGAATTTCACTAAGGAAAATCTCATCTGACAAAGCGAAAACAGCCTGCGGCGTCGTCCAGTGGTGCCAGTGCGTTGCTCAAATGCGTGTCGGTCTGCGATAGCATTTGGTTGTAGAAGGAGAGGAGTGTCACTGTATCACGCACGGTAAGCCAGATGAATACAGGAAAGAGGCAGGCCCAAACGACCACAGTGAAAATGTTCGCTTCCTTTACCAAGAAGCAAAACCCGTGCAGATCGGTTGTGAAACAGAGTTCACTGCAGTACTGAATGAATCGATTTTTGAGAATCCCATTGAAATTCTGGGCGCCGAACTTGCTTGCACGTACAAACTTTTCAAACAAAGCGTTAGCAGCGGTAGTGACGCCGAAAGTGACGATGTGAATCAAAACGATAACGCTTGCGCCGATAAAAAGGCCTGCAAAAAGCCAAAAAATCGCTTCAGAAAAAAAAAATAAAAATAAATAAACCGAGAAAGCCGAAGTTGTCATCAGAAAATTTTCGCTGTCTTGGAACACTTTGGAACATGTTTAACGCAGGTTAGTATCTTGGAACAAATGTGCTGGAAAAAAGGCTAGAACGTGCAAGGACACGGAAACGAGCTACAAACCTGTGAGACCGCCGACATCATTGACGAATGCTTGATCATTCATGAGGAGGTACTCCTGCACTGCCAGAAACTGCACGGTTTGTGGTTCCAAGTACGCCACCGTAGTCTCAGCTTCCTCAGCCGGTCCATTAGCAAGAGTGACTGCCACAAATCGAGTATCGTTGCACGCGCGCGGAAAAGCGTCACTTATGTTCTTCCATTCATCCATGCCCAGCGAACCATCCGCCTGAACAGCCTTCTTATACGTCTAGCGGGTCGTGCAAGTTGGCCAATCACTCACGAGTGGACGAGTGATATCAGCCAACGAGTGACATTGGCGATTCGTAACTAAATTTGCAAAGAACGCTTGTTCCGCACAAATGCAACTGTCGACCGCACCACACGGTGATCCCGGGGTGTTCAGCCAGTTGTAGCTGTACGTTGGTCAAATCCCTACCGTCGATATCTCTAGAAATCCGGTGAGGTGATTGAGAGGCTTTCGAGGCGCTTTGATTGCGGGTGCCTCGTCCTCCGAATGGGTCGACGAACATGTTCAGCAATGAGGCGCCGTAGAGGGCACTTGTCTGGGCGTAGACGGCGATGTTGACCGATTCATAGCCCCAGCCGCCGACGTTCACGCAGAGTACACGAGGATTTGAGCTGTACCCGAGCGCACCAAGCCAGACGATCGAGTCGAGCGTTTCGCATTGAGAGACGAGACGTTGAATGCTTTCCGAGAGATACCAGGTCCGGATGTTCATGCATCTGCACATGTATGTGCCGACGATCTGAAACCGAGATTGCTGTAAGCCAGATAATGAGCGGGTTATTCATGTATGGCGTCGCGCTAAAATTTCTCTCGAAACTCCGCTTTCGTACAAACAAAGGTTATCTTTTATCTTTTTTTTTTCAAAAAAGTTTTTTACCTTTTTCCTCACTCGACGGTTGACGTCATACGTGGATGATAAGTCCAAACGAGCACTACCTGCCGGGTGTCTATGTCGCGCCGTGGTGTGTGATTCATCGCAGTCACTGACTGCGACGTTGCAGTGCGTAATTAAAAAATTAAAAAACTCAATTTACTCATGAAAATTGAAATTTTTCAAGTTTGCTCACTGCATA
>JAQGBB010001444.1:0-13427 GCA_034691745.1 Prismatolaimus dolichurus
TTTTTATTGAAAAACTCGAAGTGTCACCAATCGTCAAGATCTTGGCATCACTCGATAGAGCGGATTTTTTCTGAGTCACGCTTCTAAACTTGTTGAATTAGCCCAGTATCTGCAGAGAAAACAGGTCGGAAACATTATTGTGAAAAAAGTGATTTGGGTGGTAGAACGCTACCCCGCTTTTTAGCGTTTGCGGTAAACAGCGTGATTGTAACTGTTTACCAGTATGTCCAATAAGTAAGTGTTTTTCGCGACTGTCTGCTCGGAATTTCAGTACTAGTTTTCTCAAGATTAGCTGAACCGATTTTCGATTTGAAGATGGCAAAATGGCAAAAAATCAGGGCTTTTTCAAAACTGGTTCAATTTTTCTTGTAAATTCATGCGCTGCAAAGTTATTGGCAAGTCCATTCTCGCAAAGCTTGTCAATTAGGTAACTTACTTATTTGCTCGTATTGTCTGAATACGACGGACACATGACACCCCATTTGTGCTAGTTTTTAGGGCCACTGACTCACGTCAGCGGTCCTACTATCGTGGGTCTTGTCCATTTGTGTGTGTGCGTGCGTGCGTGCGTGCGTGTGAGAACAATGAATTTTAAAATAAGAGGTCTGGAGGGTTGAAATTTGGTATGCTGGTACTATAGGGCAAACCTAGGTTCAAATTCTTACACGGGCTCTGGAAACCACTGATGCCAGCACCATTGAGGACAAAAAGTGGAAAAGTTATTTTGGTTATAACTCTTGGCTGCGTCTACGGATTTGGCTGAAACTTTGCAGACGGTATCTGACTAAGATGTTCTTCACATGGGACATGCACATACTCGTAAAACCACTTGTGACAGCACCATCGATGACAAAAAGTTGAAAACTTTATTTGGGCATAACTTTCGAGCGTGTTGACGGATCTGGCTGGAATTTGGTGTGTGCAATCCGGCCATGTAGAGCTTCATATACACGCATAAAGATATGCGTACTTTGAGGATTGGTACATCCGGCTTGTTACGTTCTATCCGGCCGCGCGAGCGCAGCGAGCAGAAAAGGAGGGTACTACGTGGGCAAAAAAGGACTTCACCTCGTCCACCGCTGCCCCTGTGACCTCGCTGCGGCAGTGTGGCACGTGTTGTGCTCCGCCCTAGCCCCACAAAAACTGAAAGTTAGCCGACGATGTCAGGAGATGTTTCGCGTGTGCCACGTGGTCTAGCTTGTTCCAGTGTGTTTCACAATTTTCCACATAGTGAACTGCCATCGAGGGTTTCGTTACAAGTTAATTTCAGCAGGTCCGCCGGCGGACGTAGCGTCATTGACACGAAATTATAGGAAGCTATGTCAGGACGGAACGCTATATGTCTTAAAGTAAAGCTACGTCTCCTTAGCGAAGAAGCGTGAAATTAACCTTTAGTGAAATCTTACATATGTGATGTATGTGATTGCCAAATGTGACGTCCGGAGAAGCCTGCTACAGTATGCCTAAAGTCCGTATCGTGTTCAAGTTCAACTTTACAAGTGCGTTTAGGACACTTGTAAAGTTGCGAGCACATGTTTTTATTTAAGCAGGATGCGCCTCGGCTTTGCCCCCCCTCCCAATTTGCTTCCGCAGACGCTATCTGCTAAAAGTCGCAAGGAATTGGCAGTGTGGCACTGGCGACTTCTGCTGTGGCGGGATTGTCGTCACGGAGCCCGTTGCCCTACCGTACTTTCTTGATTAATCTCTCCGGGGATTATTCAATTTTTGCCATTTCGTCCTAACGTTTTTACAATATAACAGTTCCCCAAAGGGATTATTCAAGATATACCATTTTTGACTCGTTGCATGGCAGTTCAAAATTATTTTAAATGCGTATTCTTTAAAAATGGCAAAAATGTCAACAAACTTTTTTCGATGTCAAAAAGTGTCAACAAAATATTAACATTATTTACTTGAAATTGTTTGCCAGAATTAGTATTTTCTGATCTATTTTCAAAGGTGTCTGTGCATAGTGTACTTGTCAACACCTTTACCGTGTGCGCCGCCGAAAACTAATTTAGAATAAAACCGTAAAATTATTGCAAAAAATTTGAAAAATGTTTTATGTTATGCAAAAAATTTCAAAAAATAGCTGAAAATTTTTGATTTTTGCCCAAAAACTGTTACTATGTGTGCATTGTCAACAAAGTAACCTTGGGCACTTACTTTCCATACCTCACTCCCTGCACTTTATGCTCATTTATTCGTTTATTCGCAATATTATTTTTTCTCTTGTTGCCCTGTGGCACACATTTTTCATATTTACATATGTTTCGTTTACTTTTTCCGCGCTAAAAGAGTAAAATTCATGCGCCAAATATCGTATTTAATAAGTTCTGAAGGACGAACGAGTTCGTACTTCAGTTGGACCCGCCGCAGGGGCAATAGATTTCCCTAGTTCAGACTTCCTTAAATCGGACTTCGGCAGTTCGGACTTCGGAGGTTCGGACTTTCAAATGTTTATACCGCTTGGTGAAGTTTTGTGCTTGTACAGCTATGATCGCATTCAAGTTAACAAAGAAGGCATTTCACACAGACCGGCAACCCGAAAAAAGCATTCTCCCCACGCAACAAAAATTATTCGATGAAAAATTTCCAGCAAAAAATCTCAAAATTTGGATCTTCTTATAAAATTCACTGTTCAATGGGAACTAATTTTTTACAAAGTATTCTCCGAATCATTTTTATGTGTTTACAGGAATACTGTGTAAAAAATTAGTTCCCAGCCAATGGCGAATTTTGTAAAAAGATCCAAATTTTGAGATTTTTTGTTGAAAATTTTTTACAGAATAATTTTTGGTGATTAAAGAGAATGTCTTTTTCGACTCGCCGGTCTGTGTGAAATGCCTTTCTTGTTGACTTGAATGCGATCATAGCTGTACCTTACGATTGGAAAATTAACACCAATGGCCAATTTGCATATTACACGTAAAATAAATTTTCAAATGTTGCTTTAGTTTATATGCGTTTCAAAAAAGTCGAAAAAAATTTTCATTTCCGGTTTTTTGGCCGGAAAACGGAAACGAAAAAATTTCAAGGCTTACAGAAAAAAGGAAAAATCAAAAAAAAATTTTGACTCAGTCGGAGGCGAAAAAACCGAAACGTATTTTTCTGCCTCACTTTTTCCCAATGTTACTCGGCTGAAAAATATGGATATTGAAATATTGAAAAGCAATTTAAGATGCAGCTTTTCCACTGAAGCTCGCAAGCTGGTACTTGTTTACATTTTTCGCTTCGTTTGTCTCTCTCGTACGGTACAAATCTGCCTAATGTTTCATAAAAGCTTGCCCTGCTGGCATCGACGAACGGGCGAGAAGTTTTTTGTTCGGCACACTGACGTTCTCTGACGGTTCACCAGCTAAACCGCCTTTGCGCTCCGAAATGGCCGTGCGAAGCGGAGGCCACTCAAGCTTCGGACACACAAGTCTACGTAAAGCCGCGCCTTTCTTCTCTATTTTTCATCTTTCTATCTTGGAGACATAACATATGAGAGATGTAAACAAACGAGTAACACAGACTTCAGAGCGCACGGCCCGCATACAAAGCTGGCTGCAAATGCATTCAGGCTATGTTCAACACAGAATTTTTGTGACATAAAACGCAAAATACACAGAAACATAGCGTTTTGCACGTATTGGAATAGCGTTACAAACTGATAACAATGGACGCGCCTGCGGCGCGTCCAAAAATATTCGTAGATATGGTTTCCACCTGCATTGAGCGCTGTCTAGGGAGCGCCAAACTGCAGTCGTGTGTAAAATCCATCTGCAGTGTGCACTGCTGTGCAGCTGCACTCGCACGTCTATACGTACACCAGGCGAGCGGCGCCTGAGGTCTATGCTGCAGAGGCGCTCGCACATCGATCGACACGAATTGCAGCGGCCAGCCGTCGGCAGCGCAACGCTTTCTCTGCTGCGACCAGAACGGCAAAAGTGCAGCGTTCCATATGCTGCTGCGATGCGATCTGTTTTATACAGAGATCTGCCCAATCATCGCAACACCGAAACGTACTGCTGTCGATCGATTTCCGCCACACATGCATCGGTTACAGAATTATTGGAAAATGACAAAATTCAGGAAATAAAAAAAGCGAAAAATGCCTAAACTACGGGCGCTGGAGATCCACTTCGACAACCACGAAGGCGTATTCTATGCTGGACAGTTCGTTTCGGGCACCGTCATCATCGAGCTGTCCGAACCGATGAAGGTCCGCGGCGTGCGCCTTCGACTTGAGGGCGGTGCCTCGGTCCGCTGGTCCGAGTCGTACACGACGTACAGCAACGGTCGATCGCAGACGCACACCCGCTACATCACCGCGTCGGAGAGCTACATGGACACGAAGCTCATTCTCTGGGGTCATCCGCCAGAGTACGACGGTGACACGCCGAGTAAGAGCACCCTTACCTGACCACAAGTGTATGCCGAAGAGTCTCCCTTTTACGAGAATTAGCTCGCCGGCAGCAATTCTTGAAGAATTAGATCGATATTTCCACACGTTTCAGAGCCCACAGCGGTTTTCTGGACTTTTTCAGCATTTGTAACATTTGCAACATTTGTAGCTTTTGAATTTTTGTGGAAATGGGACCTGTTATGTTTTCACCTTCACACAAACGTAGTATATTATTAAAATTATTATTATTATTTTTGACAATAAAATGACAATATTTTTTATTATTTCTCAGTTACTGTTTATTAACGCACAGTATATTATTGTCAATTGTTTTTATATTTATTACTATTATTTATATGTATTTTCAAATTTACCGAGTACCGCTTGTCGAACTTACTAGACGTCAAAAAGCACGTCAAAACTGCGGTGCACTGAGTATTTGTCGTGCCATTGCAGTGATGCCCGCGGGCAGGCATAAGTTCGGCTTCCAGCTGCCCATTCCGATGAACTGTCCGTCGTCGTTCGAGGGCGCATACGGCAACATTCGCTACTCGCTCAAAGTGACGATGGATAAGCCGTGGAAGTTCGACCACACGGCGAAGTGTGCCTTCACCGTAGTCCGAATCGTCGACCTCAACATGGTGCCACAGGCTGCGATGCCCGTGCAGGCGACGGCGCAGAAGACGTTCACGTTCAGTCGGAAAACGATCCAAGGCACGATCACGCTTCCGAAGGTCGGCTATGTCGCCGGCGAGCTCGTGTCGGTGCACATCGAGCTTTCTGACACTAGTGCGGGCGAAATTGAGATGATAAAGGTAAGAAAGTCGATTTTTAGCTATTTGTTGAGGTTGTTTTTTATTTTTTTTTCCGAATAGGGTTTTAATTTGACTTGAACATTGATAATTTAATTTTCAGCAGTCCTTCCAGCAAACAATGTAAAACATTACGTTTTTTCACTTTTAGCGATATATTTTCTGTATTCGAAATATTCTAGAATCTACGGGGTACAGTGACTGGCCGGCAAACCACTTAACACCGAGTGTAGAAATTTTTTTGTGAAATTCTAGCTGTAGAAATAATTCTTTCTGGGTCGCAGATAATGACGGAACATTTCATATTTTTGAAAACGTTGGAAAATCAGTTTTTTTCGCGCGAAAGTTTTTTCCGAGTTCGCCTTTGAAGTTCTGACGCAAAAATTCGTTTCCTATAGGAAAACTGATTTTTGACTGGCTGCAAAATTTCCAAAAGTATATTTTTAACTGTTTTTCTCAACCACATATGACAGTGTTTAGGTGAAGCTGATTCAATCGGTCGCCTTTCACGCCGAGGGCAAGACGAAAGGATCTGAGAATACGCTCGCCAAGATCCATCTACCCGGCGGTCACCTGCAGTACCATGTTGACAGCTTGCAGCTGCCGGCCATACCGCCGATGCTGCCGACGTGCTCGATTATCGACGTAAACTACCGCGTCTACGCCGAGTTCGTCACGACGGGCATGTCGACGAACTTCGACGTCTCGGCTGCGCTGATTATCGGCTCGGTGCCGCTGCGAGACCAGTTCGAGCAAATGCGAGCGCAGCCAACGGCGCCAGCGCCCATTGCGTATCCGTCTGCGCCACCGGTCGGCGCTTATCCGTCGGCGCCACCAATGTTGCCGCGGACGTTGTCAGACGACTATCCCGACCTCCGTAAGCAGAACCATAAAGCGTTTACAGGGTCGTTGCTCATTTTGAGGTTCTGACAGGACACAGGGCTCTCGGGGAGCATTTACCATATTTTTGTGACTTTTTGGCATTTTTCTAGATTTTTTCCAATATTTGTCGTAAATGTCGCCTTAATTTTAATAATTTTCCAAATTTATTTCTTTTTCTCCATTCTCTCAATATTTCTTAACTAAGCGATGGCGCCACGCTCACGCGTGGCGTGGATATATGTACAGCCACCTGTGGTCGATGCACCCATGGACCAATGTAATCATGGATCCACACTCTAGTGTCGGAACGGGTCTGGTGCAATTTAGGTGTCATCATCATTATCACGGTAATTTTGAGTAGGGATTTCCCGACCCGTTGCCCGCTCAGATCAAGTAGCTTCAGGAGCGGAGCAAAAATTAAGATCAATTCCGTGCCCCTGTCGGGCCGACGGCCGGGGAAGCACTGATAAAAAGTTGGTGGGACCGAAAAAATAGCAAAAAAATGTTAATGGGTGCCATGATAGAATTCTCTCTGACAAAATTTTCTTGCTCCGCGTTTTAGTCCACGCACGAATTACCGTGTTCACCGGATCCAATCACCCACAAATTTATGTACGTACTCGTGGAGCAAGAGAACCACAAGATCTTTCTTACGTAGGTCCTATTTTGCAGGGCACCGTCAAGGAGCTCAAGCGCATGCGTAAAATTGATGACATACCAAAGCAAGATTATATTTTACGAAAACAAAGAAGGATGCTTCCTGATCAGACTGGGATTTCCTCCCTTCTCCGCCTCTCTCCATCCTTCTCAGCCCCTTCTCGTCTCCTCCGCGCCATCTCCGACCCCTCCTCTGCCCTCTCTCTGTCCTCTCCGTCCCTCCTCTGCCATTCTCCGCCGCTTCTCTGCCCCTGCCCTGTCCCTCTCGCAATGATATTTCATTCTCTTGTCCTTGCATGCGAAGTTCCTTCCCTTCTATTGTTGATTTGCGAAACTTCGTTCACGCTTGCCTCGCAGAACCCCAACAGCGGGCGCGCGCCAGCCAATCAAAATGCTCACAGGCTGTTTACTAAAAAATTAGTCTTCTAGGCTCGTCTATAAACTTGGGTAGGCTTGAAAATGAAAAAAAAAACGAACAGACAAAAGCTGAGGTTGGGTTTTTCCAAAATTGCGTTTTTTGCAAGTTCTCGTTTTATGGGCTGTTCTGTCTTCCCGGCTAATTAAATGTCGGACGGAGGAGGAAAGTCTATTGTTATTTGTAAGATTTTCACCCTTGCTTGCTTATTTTTACGGGACCGATTCGCGCGCAGCGGGAAGGTGCAGTTGTGGGTTTCAACTATCGCTCACGGTGAAAGATAGTTTCTAAACTGTGTGACGTTTTTCACGAAAATGGTAAACGCGCTAGTGATGGCCTATCACATGAATACTGGCAATATGTGCCTGTTGAGCCTCCTTATTTGCTGTGCCTACGCCTGTTAGGCTGTTGTAAACCCGTTTTCGCTTGTCATTTCTAGCACCACCGAGTTACGAGCAGTCGGTGTTTGGACCGACGGACATTCGCGACGAGGCCGATAACGAGCACACGCGGGGCCAGCTGGACTTCGCGCCACGCTATACGTACTGGGGCCGGCGACAGACGGAGGCCGAGCTGGCAGATGTTCGAGTGGAGTGGAAGGATCAGAGATCCGGCTGAACAGTGGCGCCACCAAATGTGACCGTTTCAACGTCTTTGCTTGTTCGAACATGACATTCGGTGCACTTCTCTCTTGGGTACTGCTTTTACGCGACATGGTCACGTGCCGCGCATTACGGGCATTATATGCGAGGGTCGCCCTTAGTTGCGCTGCTGAGATGCATTTGCTGCCAAGTTTGTTTTCGTCCTACTGCCCCTGCTCTATTGCATCTGCTGGAAAGTTATGCTATGCATGTTCGTGTACCTGTACCTGCTTTGAATTGGTCTCTTGCAAAGCTTCTTAAGGCGACGACGTGAGCTTCAAAATTTCGAAATGCTATTAAAAAGTTCGAATTTGGTCACCTATTTCGCCTCCGGGGTTTGCGAGGGATCGCTAACTTACGCCACAGCTTCTTCGCCTCCAGGGTGAGCGAGGGATCATCGAGACACTCCACCGTTGTTTCGTCTCCGGGGTGGGTGAGGGATCGCCGACTTACGCCACCTCTGCTTCGCCTCCGGGGTGGGTGAGGGATTGGGTAATTACGCAAAACGTACTGTCTAAAACGCACTATCAACTGTTTCTGGATATTCTTCCATCAGAGCCATGTCCGCTCACACTGATGCAGCACTTTCGTTACGTCACTTTCTACACGTCAGACCGCGAATGGGCTTGTAGGCAGAAGACGTCCGCATCATCAGGACGTGGCCAAAGCTTGCAAAAGGAGGTTAGCGGAAAACCGCAGGTCAGTGGAGAGACAAAATTAAAAGCCCATCGGTTTCAAGATCATATTTCCTTGTTTTCTTCGTGAGAAGGAAATTAAACGCCGGCACACATGCACGAGCGTCGATAGCTCCTGATATTTGTCTTCCTCTCCGCTTGTCTAGTGTTTTAGGTTCACCTTGTAAAATTTTCTAAATCCAAAAAAATTAAATTAAATCTAAAAAATGGAACCTAGAAATTCATTAACTTTTGTTTGTATATTTATTGAAGCATTTTCGCGTAAATATAATTAGCTCGACGCCTTCGTTATAGATGACCATTTGGCTTCAGAGCTTCATCGCAATCGCTGCGTTTGCATTCTCTTTGCTGCGATTTTGCTCCTGTGAGCGGTGCGTTGATAGCCTGTAAAACGAACAGCGAAAAAGAATTAAAGATAAAACGGTTATCTTGATAGCTCTATTCTGCCAGGTCGTTGGACCAATCAGGTTGCGGATAGCTTCGATCTACGACTTTCAGCAGAAGACGCCGCCAGCTCGAAAACGACAGCGCAGCAGCAAAGCACAATTTCGATCACAGTGGTTGCAATTCTCAACGACGAAGAAAAGAGAAATTTCCGCATCATTCCAATTGCACCCACGTGGGCAATTGTTGCTTTTGTCGGGTGTATTTTTCTGACCATGCTGTTTTTGCTAATTGACTGGCATGTCGTCGGAAGACAAGAGGAAACGCAGGCGAAAAGGCAGAAGCGCGTGAAAACCTGGAGGGTTGGCCATTGCTGAAATCATCGCATTCTGCTTGTCGAGTCATATGGCTCGGGTGAGCTTGCGCGAATTTGAATGTGGAAAGCTGATAATGATATATTGGTCCAACATATTCTTTCTTTTCGTCATTATTTATTCGCGAAGGAACAGTTTTTAACGATGTCTCACGCACTGATCGCTTGCTTTGATCGACTTTCTCGATTTTAAAAATTTGATCGATTTCTCAAATTTCGGTTTTCTCGAACTTGAAGATTTGATTAAATTCGTCGACTTCAAAATTTGATCGATTTTTTCTATTTTCAAAGTTTTATCGTTTTATCGAATAGTCTCTATTTTAAATTTTCTCGAATTTGAAGACTGAGCGAGTTTAACGAATTTCGAAATTTGATCGACTTTCTCGATTTTCAAAATTTGATCGATTTCTCAAATTTCGGTTTTTTCGAATTTGAAGACTTGATTAAATTTCTCAACTTTCAAAGTTTGATCGAGCACTCCGATTTATATTTTTCGGGTTTCATGAATTTCATTACTTGATCGATTTTTTAATTTTTTAAATACCGTTACTTTGTTCCTTTCCACGCACTTCTCGTTCAGCACGTGTCTAGCTGTCACTTTGTTTACAGCACACGCCAAAACCAGCTGGCCGAAAAACGCCACGTGTGCTGCTGAAACACGACCAACATAGCACCGACTACTGAGTACCAAATGCGTGATCGCGTTGGTTCAAAAACAATCTAAAATAAACACGGCACGAACGATTTCTTAATTACGGGTGGCACGGTCTACCATATCACACAAACAGTTTTGGATTAGAGTTAGCCAAGCACCCGAACATCGCGTACGCAAACAGCCATAAAATTGAGAGCAACAAACAGAAAACGTCCTATAAATGGTGAGAAATCATATTGGTGCATCCAAAGGGAAGAGAAGAATGATGGCTAGTTTCTTGATGAATAAAGACTCGGTCAACATGTTCGTCCTACCGTCGTGTGGACACTTGTTCTCCGAGATGGAAGTCATCGCGGAGTTTGAACTTCCTCGTGGTCGAAACCGCGGGTCTTCTGGCGAAAGGGCTTCCGATATGCCGCATGCGGAGGAAGAAGACTCCAGATCAGACAACGATATTTTACGTAAATCAACAACGACGCATGATGAAAGCCTATACGGGGAGATTCCTCCAAGTGCACCGAGCGAGAGAGGCGACACTGACACCTGCTACGTCAGTCTGTTCTACGAGGCGGCAGATCGCCCTCACGTCGCACCACGCTTGCCTCTCCCAGCAGTGCCGAATGACGACGAGGAAAAGAGGAAGCGGCCCCGCCAGCTGTTAAAGGCGATGTTAGCGTACTGCTCCAGGGCATGAAAATTATGTCGCGCAGACGAGGTGTTCGCTTTCACGTTGCCTGCGTTGTCCTTGTGATAGTTGCGAACATCGTAGTCAGCGTGGTTGGTGGCGTTCTGGCCGCGTTTCATCCAATGCGAAAAAAACGAGTAAAAATGATCATATGTTTTTAATTATTTATAAGCGTTTACAAACTTTCGTTTAGCGTTTAATTATTTTCATAAAAATATTTTCGCCTAGAATTCTATTATTTTAAAAATTTTACAGTTTTTTACTGAATTAAAATTCTTCATTAATTTTATACAAAATTACTTTATTGTGTGTTTACTTGTGTTTTTGTAACATATATCGTACTTTTTCGTATCAGTTTTCGACTATAAGATTGAATCATTTTATTATTTTAAATTCAGCTTCCATTTTTCCGAAATTCGGTTGCAAAACCAAATAAATATGACGTATTTTGTCTACGGTATTATACTTTACAATAGGTGACACTACCGTGAGAACATCGACAACATCCTTCAGCGACGCCGGCCTAGCTGGCTTCCACAACTTGGCGAGTCTCCTTCTCTCCGCTCTCGTGCACAAACGTTTTCCCTTCACCGAGATGAAGAACTCTATCGTCTACTTTGCCACTCATTCCCAGAATAGTGACCTTTATCTGCACTCCGCAGCGATCTGGAAAGCCATTTGGCCGTTCTGCGCCATTTTGACGCCTGCGTCGTTCTTTACATCTTGGGCATCACTTTGGTAGTCACAACGCCAGCCGTCGGCCTCATCTTTTGTTGCTGTCAGAGTTGCCGCCAGCCGAAGGATCCAACAAAATGCTCCTTCATCGCTCTCTTCGCACTTGCTATCCTTACTTCCATCTTTTTCCTAACCGGCATCGGCCTTTTTGTTTCAAGCGATTTTGTCACCTACGCCGATATCAAGTTGAACTTCCGAGCAAACATCGATTATCAGCACTTTGAATGACTCAGTCGAGAAATCAGCAGGATAAATCTGCTGGTACCTATCAGCAAAATTCGACCAGGATATCCGTCGAGGTGTTGGCGGTGCAATCGACGATCTCGGTTTTTCTTTGCCTCAAAAGACAAATGAAGCTTGCAGCGCTAGATAGCATTCTGGAGTTGATTGCCGACTCTAATTGCTTCCGAAGTGTGCTAACGCAGTTTCGCAGCCTCAGAGCAGAAGGGCAACGCATAGTGATGTTGGCCAAACGGGATGCATTTGAGAACTACCAGCCGCAAGTGGACCGTCGGAGGATCAATTACGCCTTACCAGGGATCAATCGATAAGGCGGCTTTTGATTGCATTCTGCTAATCTACGATGCCATCAGTCATGTGGAGGATACAGAAACTGCGACAGCATCGATGAGCGCGAATCTCACGGAGCTAATGCAAGTATCGGGGGCATCGAGAAAGTTGGAAAAAATTTAAAAAGTTTTTCCGATAAGACGAAAGCTGTGGGGCTCGAAAAACAGCAAAAATTCTCGAAAGGACGATTTGTCTAGGTACTACTTTTTTCTTCGCTCTCTTGTAGAAACAAAAAAAAACAAATTTCTGTTCGTTGGCTTCGCCCCCCCCCCTTCACCGAACCCCATATACCATTGGCAAGTTGCTCACGCCGTCCGCCTACTTTGTCTGCTGGGGGATAGGGCAGATAGTGGGGGACAAGGGGATAGGGGGTATGGTGGGGGGATGGGGTGATCTCACTTTGACAGTATAGCTATAATTTTTTCCGCGCTGCGCGCTCCAGCGAGATGCACCAAAGGCGATGACAACGCGGCGGCAAATGCGTCCTCGTCCGGAACCGCTTGGGTCAAAATTCTGGACAGTACATGTCAATCAATCACCTTTAATGACAGGGAGCGACTTTATTTTTCCTCCTTGAGTGCGCTCGCGAGCGGAGGCGGAGACTGTCTAAAATCCAGCCCAACTCAACTCAAGCCCTTTTCGACCGTTAAAATTTAATTTGAGAGCTGAAAAGCTGTACACCAAATCCGAATCTGAAAGAATTGTTCACCTCAAATAATATGCATAAGTGAGTTAGCTTACAAAACCAATTTCCATCACAGATACTTTAAAATTTCAGAAGCAAATTTCTTCGAACGTCAGTGGCAGTGGAAAATTCTTTCAGATTGTGATTCAGTGTGAAATTCTGTGCTGGACAGGAGTTTTCAACCCTCAAAATAGATAATTCTAAATCCGAAAAAAAGCTCGGATTGGGTTGGGTTTTAGTCAGTGCCCGGAGCCTGGAGAGTTGCCTATTGCACTACCGTAAAATAAGAGGAAGCGAGGGATATTACCTCTCGGTGATTTAGTGTACGATGCTACAGTCGCCGCGCATTCTCTCACCGTGTGTCGTTACGACGTCGCTTGTGCTTAGTCCGCCCCAGTCTTGGAGCACTCGACCACTTACGTGCAAAAATCAACGTCGGGAATCAGTGGGAGGTCGCCTACGGCGAGGCGTTTGTGTCAGGTTTTCAGAAAAAAAATAAAAAAATGTGCACGGACTTTTGTACCACAAAAAAAATTTTCGCTTCGAAGAAAATAACACTAAAGTCCGCATACTTGACATCAGTTCCGCGGGATAAAAAAAAAAATTTATTTTTTTTCGTGCCACAAAAGTTCGCGTACATTTTTTTTCTGAAAATCTGACGCAAACGCCGCGCCGTAGCGACCTCCCGCTGATTCACGTTTTTACTAAAACTAATTTTACTAAGGATTCCTTTTACTAAGTTTCAGTTTTAGTTTTAGTTGGTAGGTCGGCCCAGTTTTAGTTTCAGTTTTAGTTTTAGTTGACAGGTCGGCCCAGTTTTAGTTTCCGATCAGTAGTTCTAGTTTTAG
>JAQGBB010001445.1:0-13421 GCA_034691745.1 Prismatolaimus dolichurus
TTTATGGTTTCATAGATCGATGAAACCATAAACGCTTGCGGCGTATTTTAGTGTGTCAGTCTCGTCAAATATGCAAAGATAAACGAAGGCCGACACCACTATAAGAAGCGAGGTAACACCGTGTTCGTCACTTTCGCGCTTTTTCTAATAGAAGCAAAGCAAAGCGATATCAAAAGCATCTCGTATTGACTGCCTAAAATGAAGATTCTTCTCACGCCTGTAGTCCTCGTCGGTGTCGATCGCCGATGGGCAACCATCGCTTATCCTCAATTCTACTCGGAGGGGTCCACTCGGAGAACGAGTTGATTGGTCGGCGTCCTCCAGTCCGGCGCGCACCAACAAAGTCACGGAGAGCTCACCGAGTCAGAGCCAACGCTCCAAAGGAATCGACGAGCGCACACCACAAAATAGCGTCTCATCCGTCGTCGGTGGTAGGATACAGCGTCTCGGTCAAGATCCGCAAATTGCGTAGGTAGTTTCGCGAGTTCGGCGATCCCTCCGGGATCACGCTAAAGCCAACAGTGCTACTCAGACTGACACATTACAATCTTCTCTCCGCCGCCTGGGAATGCACCTATTCCACTATGCTCGAGCGGCCGTTCAAATAAACGTCAGTGGCATGCCGGTGGGCAAATGATGTGCTTCTGTGGCAAGTTCGAGGAACGGTTCCCTCGCTTCTGTGTTGGCTCTGTGGAGTTCAACAATAACCGAGAGTCGATCGGTCGACGTCTTCCAGTGGGGTGCACCAACGACGCGGTCGATGAGGTAACGAATCGACGCCGGCGACGCGCTCGCAGGTGAGACGTCGATGCCGAGAAAGCGCATGCGCGGACATTTGTCGGCAATCATCTTGATCGACGCCGTCGAGAGGAGCCACGGCAAGCTTTCCGTATTAGAGCCGCAGAGAACAAGGCTTGAAAGCGACGCTCCCGATGAATCGAGAAGTTCCGCAAGGAACTTGTCGAGTCCGTCGATGACGTCACGCCGGTCGTCGTTCAGCTTCGTTACGATGTGCACATCGCGCAGTTTCGTGAGCGCAGCGATCGCGCAAAAGCCGATCATGCTGAGATTATCGTAAGCACAATCATCAAGGGCGAGCAACTCGAGAGCAGGATTCGCAGCACACACGGCGACCATCTGCGCATCGGAGAGCGGCGAGCATTGAAGGTCGAGTTTGAGCATACCAGTAAACGACTCAATGCCCTCGCACGGAAACGAAACGCAAGCGGGCCATCCGCCAAGCGTAAGCCGCTTGAGGTTCGGACATCGATCGATTATCGTACGCAGCGTCGAACGCTCATCCCAGTCCCAGCAGCCGCTCAGCGCGAGCTCCTTCCGCGTCGCGCCACGCGTGTCGAAAAAGCGCTCGAAGACGTCCCAGTCCAGGCCGCAGTGAACACGCGTGAGCGCCTCGAGCGACAGTAGAGGAAGGCCGTCGATAATGAAGGTATCTGAAACACACACGAAAGACTGCCACAGCGTCCCCGGTTTGTCTCGCGCGTGAAGATGAAGCGCTTTCAGATTGTGGAACGAAGCGAAGGAAACACCATGCGGAAGGGAGAGACAACCGTCGGCGTCTTGTAGCCAGCTTCTGACAACGATGGATTCGGCGAGAAAATCGATAGTTTCGATGTTCGGACACGCGCGTGCGATGAGCGGAAGGTCCTTCTGCCAGTCCATCGCGAGCGCATCGGTCAGCTTCAGTGAAAGCAACGAGTCACCGATGCGGCCGCAAACGCCGACGATGGCGGTGGCTGACCGTTGTCGCTCCGTATCGGCAGCCTGCGGTGCACGAAGGCTGTATGCGTCGAAGTGAGTCGTTGACGACCAGAACGCGTCGAAGAACGCCCTCATGCTAAACGAGAAGAGAGGAACATCGGATTTAAAATAGCGAGCAGATGGATGTTGACAGGACAAAGCGGAGTACTCACGCCGTGCAAGTGGTCTCAGAGCGTGCTCGTGCGCCGTGGTCGAGATATGGTGCGCTGAGCTGCCAACAGTCTGCGTTGGTCAAAAAGCGATCCGTCGAATTAGCTGGAAATGTTCGAAAAGACGGGCTCAACGTCGATGATTTGAAGGTGTTTCGTTGAGACCGCGGTGTCAGCGCGTGAACTTTCATCCGTGCAGTTGGGCGTTCGAAATGGACGGTAATTTCACTTACTATCGCCAACTATAGCTGACGTCTCGCGGCTCGATTGTGTCTCTGTTCCTGACGAGAGCGACATAGTCGATCCGATCACACCTCGAAGCTATCGGCGTTTGCAAAAAAAATTTCGACAGTAATTCCAGTTTTATTCGCAGCTTTGGACCCAAAAGTGTGCACTTCTTGTAAAAATTCGCTGTTTGTAAGTGTCAACTTGGAAAAATTTGGTCTTCGGCGGGGGGGGGTTGCCAAATGTTTGCGTAAATTTTTAATGTTTCAGAGTGGGTGCAACCAATCGCTAGGTACGTTCGGATGAAGAGAAGAAATAGAAAAATTTGAATTTTTATTTACGTAAATTATGGAGATCGCTAGCGATCTTGATTGATGTGAGCAACTACTCGCTACTGTTGGTTCTTTATTGAATGTTTTTAATTTTTCTTGAATTTGCAATTTTTCAAACGCAGATTTTGTCAAAAATTATTTTTTTTGCCGCGTCAATGGACGAGCATAACTGTGGATGAATGCTGTAAGCCTTCATTGCTACGAAAGCAGGCAGCTTTACAGAAAAGAACCTAGTGAGCAACGTATAACGTAGCCAGAATAACCCAACGTGTAGAGCTAGAAGAAGGCGGACAGGCTGAAGCAATAATTCAAACAATAAACGAACGACAGCTCACATGGCAACATGCTTACGACTGCGATCGCTTGCAAGCGGCTAGTACCGCCGTCGATTGACAGCAAAGCGAAGCGCTCGGTCTCCTGAAAATGGGTCTCTATTCCCTGTGCAAAATGTTTTGCACGAAATCTCAATATGCCGCTCGTCTGTTCTCCACGACACTCTTGCAGTCATGTTTGAAAGGCGCTAAGAAGTTGCGGTTAAAGGCCGTTGCCCTATGCGACTGGGTCATCGACCAGTTTTGCATTCTAAGACCAGTCGCTTTCGCAACTCCGATCCATGGTCCGGCGTAAATTGCTACAGCGTCTGGCGCTAGCAGTAGAGTATTGCGGCTTATATACGCGTTCCTGTTCTTCGCATTCGTTTACTTCACAATATCCGAAATGCGAGAGGCGGCGAACCTCTACGCATCCGAGCCCGGCTACGTGGAAACGAGCCTCATACGCCAGCCATACCTCAACTTTAGTCAAGCCTACTTTAGCATGTCAGTTTATTTTTTCCAACCCGATCTGATCAACGCTACAGCAAACGTCCAGGAAGACACACTCGCTGAACAGTTCTCGCTCGACGTTCTCGAAAGGTGGAACTCAAGCGATGAAGCGGTTTTGCCACCAATCGATAGTCGTTTTTGGCTGACGCTCACCGTTTTGCTGCATCTGGAAAAAGCTGAGCTAATACTAATGCGATTCAAACGCGACTTAGTCGTTGCTGAAAACGAGCTAACGTTTCGAATCAGAACAGCTGCGCTGCTCTTTGAGCTGTTCAAAAAAGCAAACGTACAGTTCAGTCAAATGCGTCGCACGGTGGCTGTTCTCGTGTGTCTCGCCGCATCGCCGCGTCTCGCGTACGCAGACGGTGCGATCAGCGCAGAGCAGATTTGTCAAAAGGGCAGCGTCGACGAGGGTCTAATGAACGGTAGAAGCTTCAACTACTTCATTTCTGCGCAGCAAATGGCGTCGATCGGCGAACCGGTTCATCGGCTTCAGCTAACCATAGAAGGCACAACTCTTCCGATCGCGTTCTGGTTTGGGCTGCGTGTCAACCGCTAATCAATGCTAGTAAACTTGGGAGTTGAAACTCTTGTTGGACACACAGCGTTCCGAGACAAAAACTGCGTTGAGTCGCGCATGCGCCACAGACCACCGATAGCTTACAGATTCGAGCGACGTGAGGGCATGCGATGCAAAAAGAGGTCGGACGCCGTAACGTCGAGATTGTCATGCAGCTTGCGGTGCCTCGAAGCAGACTTTGCTCAAATATGTGGCTGTCGCAAGCTCAAGTATGCGACAGAAGTCGACGCCAATGGTGCGCTGTGCGTTGTGCTGTACAGTACAAATGAGTCATTTTTTCTCGCTAATGAATGTTTTCGGTGGTATGCTGCTTGGCCGAGTTTTCGCGCAGAGCAAGCCGAAGCAGAAAATGAGGCTTGCATCGCCGATTGTGGCCAAGGTCATTGCGAAATG
The DNA here is from genome assembly GCA_034691745.1 of Prismatolaimus dolichurus. Classification (NCBI taxonomy): domain Eukaryota; kingdom Metazoa; phylum Nematoda; class Enoplea; order Triplonchida; family Prismatolaimidae; genus Prismatolaimus; species Prismatolaimus dolichurus. The sequence continues at coordinate 4,283 of JAQGBB010001445.1, forward strand.
GAGCTTCGCGAAAAGCTAAACCATGGCGTCACAGAGAACAGCTGTCGAAATCTGCCGCTCACCAGCAGTCAAGCAATCCCGACGGCACTTTTTGACCACAGAACGTTTTCGCGATCGTACGATTATGTCTTTCGCGAAACGCCAGCTATGAGTGCAGAAACAATTCTTTGCATTTTCGGAGGAATATTGGGTGAGCTACATGCCATGTATGTCTTGTGTGTTATGCAGTTAGGATACGTATTTGATAGTTGCGGAAAATAGCAATCTCGGATTCGGTAGCTCTAGCCACATGGTTTTGGTTTCGCCGTATTACAAGGACTGCTTTGCTTTTGGGTGTGACGAGTATCACTCCAAGAGGGATCGTATTCATCAATCTAGCAATTTCTGGTTGCACCTGCCAGAGCGAACGTAGCGAGCATTAAAAATGATAGCTAACCGGGCGTAATTAAATTATCCTCATCATCCCACTATTCCTATTTATTTCTCCTATACCCCGTATCCATTCAGCCGACTAAAGTTCCCGGAAGCCAAGACATCTATGGTACAGTATGCCTGTTCCATAAGCAGCTATGGAATACTTAATGTTCTAAGGTGTTCCAGCGTGTTTCAGGCTGTTCCAGGGCGTTCAAGAACGTGTTTTTTTGTTTCGTGGCATTATGCCTTTTGGCTTCGCTGATCTACTTGTTAATGATGTGCGTTTTTGTAGGTAACTGGATTGGTGCAACGCCTACGAGTATTCTGCATGGCGGTATGTTTTCGTAAGCTTTCTGTAAAGCATGTTGAGCTTTGCGAATCTACCACACGCAAGCATACCTCGTCGAAGCGAATACATGCAGCTACACATCCGCGCGCACAGAACATGGCGGCCGAGCCGCTTCTGGGCTTACTACACACGCTACAAACAAATGCGCTTTCTTACTGCCCGTAGTTTAGAAGCAACATTCAATTTACATAGAAGAATATGTTCCGGATGTTGCGCCGACTTTTTGAACATTCAACCACAATGGCTTATGTTCGAACTCGGCCGAAGCTTAAACCTAAAAGATGTCTGCAGCAAAAATTTCAGTTTCACCCTGTTCTTTTTTTTCGGCAGCTACATAGTTTGCCAACAGCGCAAAACATTTTTTGATGTTCTAATTTTTTGGAAAGTTCCACCGTCATGGCCCATGTTTGAACGTGACTGACGTTTGGACCCATAATATTCACAGTAAAGATTTCAGCCAGAATCGTTTCTTTCGCCGCCGCCGCCGCTACTTTGCAGACACCTACGTGTCGTTGGGCCCACTTTCACGTGAGTGAAGCTTAATGCACCGGTTGATGGCTCAGAATCGTGGCGGGGCATCGTATCGAAATTGGTTCTCCGTGTAAAAATTAATGAACTTTCTGTGGCAAGTACAATTTAATAACTTACGGTTTTGGTGTTTCAAGTTTTTGTTCAGCGACAGACCTCGGTGAGGTGGTTTTCGCCGCAGCTCTGAAATTTTATTTTCATTTTCGGAAACGGTAAAAACGCCATAACCAGTGTTTTTTAGGGTCACTGACGCACGTCTGTGACCCTACTGCCGTGGCCCGTGTCTTTCTGTGTGTTTCTCTGTCTGTGCCTCAGCATCATAACTTTCAAAATAAGACGGCTACCAGGTTGAAACTTTGTATGCAAGTACCTTGAGAGGAAACTACATTCAAGTCTGTATACGAGCCCTGGGATGTTTGGGAAATCACGAAAAAAAATTTTTATTGAGAGGATGCCTTTTTCAGCTGGGAGAAACCAAGGCAAAAAATTGGTAGAAAAAATTTTTGTTTCGAAATGCCGCGTTTTCGCGTTTTTAGTGTCATACATCACGTGAATGATTCGAAAAACCGGTTTTGCTGATTTTCGTGAACACTAAATACTTTCTATAGTGTCCATTGAAATAAGCATCATTGTTGATTTTTCAAATTTTAACTTTCGTCTGTCCTATGAATGGATTATTACCGTAGTCGGTAACCTTTAATGCTGTATGACTCTTGAGGATAGGCACCTTACCATTGGCAGGTTGGCAGCGTTTCACAGCCAGTTGGCAGCCTACTATTGGCAAGTGGACAGAAGTTTACAGTTATTTCAGGCATAACTCTTAAGTGCCTTCACGGATTTGGCTGCAATTTACTGTGTACACTTCATATATAGTATGCTGCAAATTTTTTGCCGTCAATGGTTTGTGTCATAAGTGGTTTTAGGCCAACTTGCAAACAGCGTCAGTAACCTTTGAAAATCGGTGCATTCAACTTGTTGTTATGTGAAAAAAGAACGAAGTTTTTTAGCGGTGAAGATTATTTTAGTCACTGAAATCTTTTGGAACTGTATGTGTAAGTAGACCATCGAACGGCATGTCCATCTTGAAATGCGCCTCTCCATTTTGCATCAGTTGCTATCGACTGCGACTGCAGAAAAAGCTGTTTATAGCAAGCTGCTGTGTGTGCCGTGCAGAAACAAAAGTGAAATGGTAGTTAAAACGTTTTATGCAGTCATATAGTTGACGACTTATGGAAAATACAATAGTAATCTGTCTCAGCTGGTTTTTTCTTGTTTAGTTCTTGCATTTATACTCGTCATCGGCTGTTCGCTTCGGAAAAAAATTGCAAAAAGTTTTCACTTGGAAGGCGTGCTTTTCCTTGGTGTTCGCTCAGCGGAAGCTAACGAGGGCAGTCTTTACTTTCACTTTCTAAACGATATCATCGTCAAAAACGGTATGGTCTTTCTCATTGGATTCGCATCGACAGCGTTGTGCGCTGGAATGCAAATCCTCGACACTATCAACATCGTTGGCGCTTTCATGGACGAAAGCACCGCTCTTAACATTACCATCGCAGAGCTGCGCACCAAATTTTCCGACCCAACCGTCTGTTTTGATGTCGTCGGCGTTCCGCGCTTACCCGCGATACAAACAAACTCCACGTGGAGAAGTTTCTATGCGTGCGTTTCTGCTCTTATGCTTCTGGAACAAAGCATTCTCTTTCCAACTATTCGCAAAACCATAATCTACGACGAAGCCGTGTTCGCAAGCTGCGCACGAATACTTGAAGCAACTGGGGAAGACAAAAACGATAAACATTTTTTAACACTGTTAAGTGTTAAAATTTGCATCGAAAGTGAATTACGAGCGACAACGTTTTCTCATACAAAATTTGGTGAAAAACCACCACTTATGAGCACCATCTGCAACACGCCGAATCATCGATGGATCAGACCCTATCTACCGGCAAGACCCTCTTCTGTAATGTGTTTCGCTTTTCCGAAATTGGTCAACAACACCGCTCACAATACGGTTATAATGTCGCTTAAACGTCCGCCTTGCACGATGGCACTCCAGGAGTGCAACTCGAGTTTTCTTTCCGGCATGTCCTTGCACGCGTACTTTTCAGTCGACGGCGCAAACGCGTTTCTACGTCATCACAAAAGAGACGCCCTTGCGTCGAGCAACTATGTCAAATTTGCGTACAACCAACCCGCTCCCAAGCATAGTCTCCTCACATCGTACGAGTACAAAAAAATGAACAAGAGACGAGCGCCCTGTTTCGATTTTAGCGCGCAGCTTAACTGTGAGCGCAAATGCTTCAACAATTTCGTGTTTCGAGAGTGTGGCTATCGGACAATCTCTTACAGTGGTGTTGAGACACTGAAAGCTATCAGACTTGGCTTTGAGAACGCGACCATTGCGTGTCTTCGTTCGATATCGAATGCAAAAGGAAGCGCTGAAAGAGACGCTTGTTTGCAAGCTTGCAGCTTGAAAACACCGTGCGTCCTTAGAAACACTGTTGTTTCGTTTAGCGGAGTTTATCAACTTCCCATCGAACCGGGCGTCTTCCTTGTGCACATTGACGCGGCAAGCGGGGGTCGAGCAACGTTTGACAAAGTTTTCGTTTACGCAAGCGTTGAAAGCGTGTTCGCAGCAATCGGGGGCTCATCAGGTTAATAGCAATAGCAGCACGTTTCCAGAACTTTCAAAGCAAGTTGACCGACAATGTCAAAAAGCGTTTTGCGGAAACAAAAAAGGCACGTCCAGGCTGTTCTCAAACACCTTTAAAATGCCCGCACAAAGAGAAACGGATTGGAAGCGTTTGAAAGTTTTTGTATGGTGCGTACTGTATCACATAAACGTCTTGGCGTACGCTAACTTTTATCGGCTGACAAACCGAGAAGTAACTAACTAATACAGATTTGACCAGTTGCAGATAATGCATATGTACAAAAGTAGTCAGTTGGCAATAGTTTCCTTTTATCTTTTTAGGTGTTTGGATCGGCGGTAGCATGTTTGCCCTGTGTCACGTGCTGATTGTGGCACTTCAGTTCTGCTATCGAAGAGTATCTAAATGTTTCAAGAACGAACCTGCCGAGATTCAAACCGATGATGGCACTGAGCCTATTGAAATCGGAGCAGTTGCTGCAAACAGCAATGAAAGAGAAAATATGTCTTCGGAAAACGACGCCGAAAAGGCTGCAAAATGCAAACTTCAACAACAAGCTTCAGCGAACGTTGGGTAAGCTGAAGTTTTGCTTCAGGAGTACGCGATGCGTGTACAAGCGTGGAGCGAAACTTAATCTGCACACTGCAGTGTGTCAGAAGCCGTTGAGATTGGCAGCGATACAGCGGCGACTCGCTCGCCACCACTGCTTGAAGATGATCTCATGCGTAGTGCGCTTCTAAGCACGGCAGGTGAAACGCATGAGCGAAATTCCGCTTCTTGCCGTCTGTGCTTGCTGTTAGCTAAAGCCTTGAACTCTCCGTGTGCGCAACATGAGCACCCACTTTGCGAGATATCAGAAGACTGTTCATGACTTAGGAGGTCAAATACTTTGCTTTGCTGTATTGTGTACTTGGTTGCTTTATGTACAAAAAAACCACGTTTCGATTGGCTGCAGACTGACGAACACGCAAGTGTCATTTATGGTTTTACTTACGGCGCCATTCATTTATGACGTCATTGAAGAAAGGAGCTGGTGCTCATAAATGTTGCCTTTGTAGTGACGCACAGTGATTTAAGGGAAGAGTGAAGGGCAAACGTGGCGTCACATTTTCTAGAGGTCTTCCATAAAAGACGTCCAAAAAAACTTTGAATTTTGTGACTTTTTGCCTCAAAGCTTACTGGACGTTTACGCGCTCGGGTTTCTGAGGTCTAAAATTTTAACGCGCATTTTTGCAGCATTAGTACTCTACGCGTTTTTGCTAGTCTTTGATGGGCAGGAACGGTTTGCATCATACAAGAAAAAGTGACTACATTTACTGGGAAGAGGGTGAGGTCCAAAAATTCGAGCTTTTAAATAACTTAAAAAATGGATGTTTCATACGTCTAAGTGAGCAGGATGAACTTTAAACAATTAAATTTTAAACTAATAAAAATTACCAACAATCAAACATGCTGAAGTACTTAGTAAACGTTTTTAATTACATTCCGATTCGCTACGAGTTTGCACATTGATTTTTCCACTTTCATGCGCAACGGCGTTAACCGCAATGACATACGTTGAGCCTCTCAATGTGAACCTGACAGCTCTTGCAAACAGTTCTTTCGCCCACCAGCTCAGGAAGACACATATCATACGAATAGTCTGTACTAAAGAAAAGCGCGACTCACTTGCAATTTTTGCGTTGCTTTCAGACGCAAACCTATAAATAATATCGAAGTATCCATGAAACAATTTATCGCAAAGCGTCGGTGACAATAATTTTAAAATTGTTTTGCGCATAACTTTTGCTTGCTTTAATCAGTGTAGTAAATCTTGTCTTTTTCTAAGTTGTGTTATAGGTGGTTTTTACATCTAATTGCACGGTCAACATTTTTTAATTCTTAACCGCTCCAGTAGGTGTGCCGGATTAATCGGTGTGCAGAATATCAATATCTTCAATCAAAAAGCGGCTGCTTTGACCAAAAAGCATTTTAGGCCTCTGGATCAACGGCAGTGTGATTGTAATGATCCACGTATTTGTCTTCTACCCTTCTGCACCCTACGGTCCAGCTTCCCTAAAGATTGTTAATTTCAACTGACTTCTCACTCACAAAAAGCTTCGGCATGACGTCAACTTGCAAGCGCTAAGAGACCCGAGAGTCAACGAAGTGGATCGAGTGCGCTCAGCCCAGTTTCATTCTTCTCGACGACTGCCGCGCTTTTAAATCGACAATCGTGTGAGGCCCGGAACAAGGCGTATTTTTCCGCATCAGGTAAACGAGAAATTGGTGCAAAAATAGAATTAGAACCCCAAACTGATTTGGTTGGCCCACGTACGAGGTTCCATCGCACAATTAAGGGCTTGCGATCGCAGTTTCATCCAAGTGTGTAACAAGTCGGACTAGGGTTTCAGCTCGGCGCACGCAGTGCACGGTGCACGCAAAGAACTTTTTGTGCATCTAATTTTTCATGTAAAAACCGTTTGTTTTTAAACTTCGACTATTTTTAGAGATTTTGCAAAAGTTGCAAACCTTGTATAAAATTTTTCATTAAATTTTCCCAATTTTTAAAGTTTTGCCCCCTCCCCCTTCTCTTCCTACTGCAATGCGCAAAAACTCTCTGTGGTAACATGAGTATCAGATTTTACACAGAAGATTTTTTATAAATTTTTCAGTTTTCTAGTACACATACACCAGAAAGGTGTACACGACAGGCGTACAATGGGGGCGAAAGTGCGACCTTAGTTGACCTCGGTGGTGACGTCATATGTGTATGTCCGTGTGGTATTGATGTCATATGTGCAGGTGGTGACTTCATATGTGTAAGTCCACCTACGATGGTGGATGCGGTAAAGTCGGCAGGCTGGCGTGCTCGAGAGAGAAAAGGTGCACACCGTGGACAAATTAACACACACGCGAGATGTATCAAAACGGTGCAAAATAAGCAAAGGTTTGCACGTGCCCGATTTGCCGTCATTGCCATCGACGGCAAATTTGCTTACACGCGCGTAAAGCAAGGGCTAGGTTGACGGCTGCATCTCGTCTCCTAGTGCGTGTGGGCCAGCCGCAATGATGCACACGGTGACCTCACACGTGAAAGTTGCCGCGGGTGTTTGTGAAGTCATATGTGTAAATGCGCGCAGACGAGAGCGAAAAGCTGCGCGCATGGAGCGCGCAAAACTTGCACATGGGAAATATATCAAAAGGTGCAAAATGCGGAGAAGTTTGCACACACGCGAGAAGAAACCGGCGCTGAAAAGATGCAAAGTCACCAACTGTTCACGGGTCGGGCAACCGGCTAATCCACAAAAGGTGTACAAAACCATTCGAAACCACGATTTCCAGCGGGTATAAACGCGCGAAAACCGTCCCGGCAAGCGCTTAGGCGCAAAAGCGTTATCTCCCTGTTTCCTATTGGTTTTCGAGTCCCGCCGTACACTTTTTGAGGGTATCTTCAAGCACGTACACCGTTCATTGAACTCATGGTGCTAAATTAGCACATGCGAGATATATCAAAAGGTGCAAGCGTCGGCCGCGGGCCCTCTCGATTTGCACGGCTGCTCACCTTTTTACACGTAAAGATATCGAAACCACGACAAAGTGTCACCATTAGACGCAGGCTTTACGCAGGTGATTGTTTCAAGCAAGAAATAATCTGGTGGCAGACCAGAAATAGAAATGCAGGCATTCATTTTGTGTTCTTGGAAAATATTCCAAATGTCAGATTGAAATAGCTCATCTTTGACCACGTCAATGCCCGCCAGTAGGATCATTATTTAATCTGCAAAACGTCATCTCGATCTCTTGCTTCAAGCTAGAGACGACCTCGTGCAGGTACAAAATATCTTGATTTTGCCTTGAGCAAATGTTCCAGTTTCAATGACTCATCTTCGAACTCCAATCAGCACTTGACCCAGTGTATGTGGTGAAACTGCAGCCCGATCCGTTTCTTTTTCGTTACCGCTAGGTTGCGGATAACGGCGACGCCGACGCGGGCGGGGAAAATTTCTAAATCATAGTATGAGGCTACACTATGTGCAACGTAGTCTGCCTAAAATGTTCTAAAGCACGCTAAAAGACCATGGATCCACTTTGAGCAATTTATTGTTTTATTTTAAACCAAGTTATTTCTATAGCGGCGGAATATGCTTTCAGGCAAAACATGTTCTGAAAAATGTTCTAGAACGCGTTGGCAACACTACATGCAATTTCCTACGTTTTCGTCGAAAAGAAAACAGAGAAAATTAGAAAATTTCCGGCTGTTGAACACCGGAAAGAAAATGCAAAATATTTATTTTGTTTTTTGATAGACGAAAACGGAGACAAATTTTTCTGCCTTCATACAAGAAAGAAGAACAAATCGAACGGAAACGAGTTTTTGTGTTTTTTTTTTCTGGTCATGCCGGCTATAAATAGCAAACTTGGTGAACTTGCCTGAATGATTTGGCAATAGCGTCAGATACGTATCACATAATAGTGTTGACTGTGCTTATTCAATCCAATCCGAATTCAATCCAGTTCAAAAATGTCCGAGAACAGTACATGTAACGGGATTGTAATCTAATTGCTATTGCGTTTGAAAAACAATGTAATTTTTGGTACATGCTGTTTACAAGTAATTTACACTTAGTTTTAAATACAGATTCCGATTAAAAGGTTTTTTACAGGCCCGATAGGAGAACAGTGTTTATGATTCATTCGCGTTCGAGTTTCGACTAGTGCAGAATCAATATTTTATTGCATTTTTGGTGTTTGTGTTGAAGCTTGACGTAATTGTGTACCATCTCACTTTCTCAATGTTTTACGTGCAACATTTACGTGGAAAACTCATAATTGATTGATTGATCAAGATCAGGATTTGATGCTTTGGATTGAGGTAAACACTACTTGACTTGATCCTCATTACAGTGACAAGTATACGCAAAGAGTACCCATGGGTGACAAAATCTCTTCCGATTTACTCGTATCTGCGACGTCGTCTGCTCGCAAGATTGTCAAAGTCGTCGGCCTTAACGGAGAACCCATTAGACTGCCTCGCGTCGACAGAAAGCTCGTTGCGATCGCGAGTAGTGCGCCGCCTTCGACAGCCAGTTCTGCGGCAGGTGCTGTCTCGTCGGCGTCAACAACAATGTCTTCCATTGTGACACCGATCGTCGCCACCGGACAAGGTTGGTAGGTTTCTCACCTTGCGCATGCACATCGTGTGATAATTCTCCCA
>JAQGBB010001446.1:0-13420 GCA_034691745.1 Prismatolaimus dolichurus
CGCAGGCCCTTTCTTTGATCGTCTGAGCGCGTTTGGATGGAGCCATCACGAACTGAAATCGAAGTCTCTTCGCATCGAGCAATGTCAATGTTGAGCGACTACTGTAAGGCCTCTCCGTTACATGGTCCAAGCCTTATCGCCAACAGACGTAGCCACGCCGAAGCAGTCATATGGCTATTCGTGGTCACGCTGTGCGTAGCTTTCTGCGCCAGGGACACGCTCACACTCGTTCGCATCTACAGATCGCAAGAGACGATCGTCTCGGCGATGATGCAAGTTGACGACGCGCTCGACGTCAGCGAGCTCGGCATCTGCATGGAAATCTCTCGACCCGATCTCTACGACGCAATCGATGCGACTTACGATGAGGCAGCTCTCAACGTGTCACTCTCGAGCCTATCTGAGATCTTTGCGGCTGCAAATGGCCAGTTTGATTTATCTAGTCTATTTGACACTACCTGGGACTTTGTGATGAAGCTCACGTACGTCCATCTTGCGGAGATTGTCGAATTCGACATTGGCTCTTTGGCGTTCAGACGCGCTAATCCTAGCTCAGAGAAAACCAAGCAAGCGATTCGACTCGTCGGCGACTTCTTCAACAAAACTACCTACTCACTTTCCGAGCTTGTCGACGCTACAGCGCGCTACATGTGCAGACTGGTTCCGAGTAACGACACGAATGGGAAACATGGCTTTGTGCAATTACACCTGCTGAACAGCGCTACCGAAGTTGAATTCTGTGATCTTGCGAATATCGTTTGGCTCGGCCCGAGTCTGAATCACTTTATCGATAACGTGTGTTTTGGGTGGAAGAACATAAAGCTGCCGACAATATTCAACGATTCAGCAATGATAGTGCAAATCACTCTTGGCAATATCACAGTGCTGTCTACAACAGCTAGCTACAACAAATCGCTCAGAGTTAAGCCCAGTGTGTTTGTTGACTTGGTAGCTCCTTTGTCCTTGATGGATAGACGAAAAAAAAGGAGCGGCTTTTATCTATGGATGGATCATCTAGCAGACGTTGGCGTGGAAATTCAGCATCGATTTCAGGCTCTGAATCGAGGATGTGAAGATAGTACGGAATTCGCTTGTGCGCAAAAATGCATTGGACACGAACGCCTTGCTAGTAGTGATGGTTGTTGGCCGCTTGCGGCAAGAAGTGAGATGCCAGCTGCGGCTACGCGAACTTGCAATGACGTGTACCACGACAGCGAAATCCAGACTCGATTTTCGCATCAGAATGAAACGAAAAAGCTTAATAAATGGCTTGCGTGCCTTTGGAGATGCGCGCGCAAATTTAGATCTGCTTGTGAGACGATCGGGTACGACGCGAAGGTTGTGTACTCAGCAGACCGTCCGGCTGTATACAGTTGTTTCGTGTATCAGAGTCCTTTCGAGTACCCGCTTTTCAAGGAGCAGCTGCTCATGGACTTTTCGGCCTTTCTCGCTAGTTTTGGTGGAGTAATTGGTGAGTATTTTTTAAATCGTGAGCTGCTGCCATTCGCAGAGTAGTAAATACTGCAGGCAAAGAGTGCTGCTAAAGCATACGAACGATCTGGATCATCCTTCATTTCTAGTCCAAACTATTACCGTATTTTTCCATTTATAGCCCTGTCGTTACAGCCCGCGGGACTATGTATAAGTGGGAGAAAGGAACAATTTGGAAAAAAGTTTTTTTTTGGTAAAAAAATGCAACTTTTGTCCTCTCATTTCTCATTATTTTGCTGGTCAGATCCCGCAAAATTGTGGTCGCTTGAGTATCTGATCGTCGGATTCGGCCATGAACAACGCAGTTTTAACGTCCGTCTTTGTGCGGCTAGTCAGCAATTGTCGCTTTTATTATCGGCGCATGTCCTACAACGCTTGATAATAGCGACGTTGTGCTAGCTGCTACGGCCAATTTATGCCCGCGAGGGTTATAAATGCAAGAGGGCACAATTTAAAAAAGTGTTCTGTCTAAAATGGCTAAAATCAAGATATGCCCCGGGGCAGTAAGTGGAAAAATACGGTACCGTCTGCGTGGCCGCTTCTGGAGGCGGAAGGGAAAGTACTGCATCACTGAGTTCTTTTTGACGACCGAAAGACGGATTGCAGCGAGCGACTTTTTTATCTTCGACACAAAAGTCACTAGTATCCGGATATAGCTCATATTCGCTAGCAGTGGGCTTTACGCGTATTACTTTTATACTTGTAAATTTCATTGTTTATCTTTTGTAGGTCTCTGGTTTGGCGGTAGTTTGGTCGCGCTTGTCCATCTCGCCATCTATTTCGCGGGATCCGTCATTTCTCTTTCTGTAGAGAAAAGGTGTGGGACAAGAAGAAGTTGACTGTCTGCGTCTCACTTCTAAGCATTAGTAAACTTTTTTGCTTATCAGAAGCAATAGTGTGCAAATTTAAAGTCATTGTTTCAAAAAAATTCTGCAGGTAGACAAAAGCAGTTTTAGACAAGTAAACCGGCAAGGCCGAAACGCGTTCTGCACGACAACAAAAATAAGGCCATGGAATTTTAGAAACGAGCTAGCACACCCATTGTGGAACAACCTGGAACACGCTGGCATTCTCTAAAAGTACCGTAGCTTCTTTTCGCTGAGTGAGGCAATGAGAAGGCAAGAAGGGATAAGTGTGGAGAAAGAGAATCAGGATACGAGTAAACCGGCAAAGCCGAAGGGCGTCCTGCCACTGTAAAAAACACGTCAAGAAGAATACACAAAATGTTCTGGAACACGGTGAAACACTTCTTTGTTCTTAGGTGATGTAGTCTGGACCGGTCTCGTGAAACAAACGAATTATACTGGCTAGTTGGTGAAATGTTCTGAAACGTCTTGGAACACTCTGGAACAGCTGGAACACCCTTAAACACCATGGAACACTAAGTGTTTCATCAGCGTTCCATGGGACAAAGTATACTGTGATCTTCTAAGCCAGCGTTCGTCGGCTGGAGAATGGGAAGATTCGCGATGTGGGTGGATTTTTTAATCTGACCAATTAGCTTTTCTGTCTTAATGGTCGCTTCACGCCGTTGTTTGCAGGACGCAATAAAACAAAAATAATCTAAATCTGATCAGTTAGTTAGCTGCTTAGTGTGCCTTCGCTTGCTTTGACAGGATTCAAAAAGAGACCTCGATGTTTTACTACTCTAAACTTGTCGCTTGCATTTAGAGCCGCAAGGCCAACAGAGAACGTTGAAAATGTGCAGACAGTTCAGCAACATGAGAAACGCATAGCCACAATTACAGTGACGCCTCGTGTCGACATTCTCGTCGCAGCTGATCAGCCAGTGTCGTCAGCAGCAGTTCAAACTCATAGCGAAAGTCACGCGTTGCAGTATCCACAGGCAAATAGTCTGCTGTCTTTGGTAAAAAGAAAAGTTTCTCATCGTGGAAATTATGCAATGAACTAACTATAGGCACAAAATTTGCAAATCGAATCGAAGTATCGATCGACGCTTGCCGATGAACTTCGCAAAGAAATACAAGCGTTACTTTCGAGAGTTGAAAATTACGAAAAGGAAGGCCGTTTTGGCGCAGTTGAATGTCGTCAAGAGCTTGGCACAAGCGTCGAAATATTTCCTGCAGCAGCAACAATTCGCTCAGACGAAATGTTTGGCGAAAGTTCTTGTCCGTTAACTCCTCAAACGGCCCCTTTCGTTCAACGTAATTACGTGGCTGCGTCTCACCGATAAACAAATCAGAAAGCAGCAAACGACGAACCATGAGATCTCGAGAAATAACGAGACGTTTCTTACCTGTGTGTGTTCGGCTGTACGAATATAGTATTTAGGAAGCGTGTAGCGACCGTGTGAGGTTCCTAAATTGTTAGGTCAACGTTTAGCTAAATTTTAGTTAATCCTCATTTAGAATTTTTTCCATTGCAACTAGCACATTTAGGTCGATTTCTAATTTTTCAGGAATTCTAATATTTAGTCGTTTTGTGCATAGCACTCTGAGTCGAAGTATGACGATGGTTGTATTTTTTCCTATTACAGTCATATCGTTATATTACTTGGAATTGGCGTTATAAGCACGCTATAGTTTATGTTTTTCTGTCGATGAAATCAACATGCGCTTTATTTTATAAAAGTCAAGTTGAACATATGGTAACTTTTAAAAAGGTCGCAGTGACTTCTTGGTATTTGGTACATACGAGCAATCAATCGACAGACATGATGTGACTCAAGCAAGTACTTAAATCAAAATATTTGATTTTTAAGCCTTGTTTAACTTTCAACTTCACACAGCATTTCCATTCCAGCTGCCACTGCTTCGTGGTTGATATCGGCGTCATCACTCGTATGGACGCTGAGTTCCCCTGTAAAACCAAGCTTTGTATGATCACAAACAAGTTATTTCTAAAAAAAGACCTGGGAGCTGATCCAACAACACAGAGGCGCAAAAATAAAGGATCGACCCACCCGGAGTTTCACAGTACGCTGTAATTTCTAAATGGTGTCATACTCGCTGCCTTCAAGCTTACCACGGCTTCACAAGCATGTTGTCTTCACCCTGCGTCGACAAGCTATTGTCAGCTGACTCCAATTCCGATCGTGTCAAGTGAGCTACAACAAGCTCAGCGACTTGACGTTTGGCTTTCTGATTTTGGAAATCCGTCGTTGATTCACCGTTGATCAGCAGCTTAAACAGCAAGCTATAGTGCTCGCTATCGGCAACTGCAGTATTAACCGCGACAGTGTAGAAGAGAGCGCAAATGAGAATGATGCAGTGATACATGATGATACCTTTTGCGAATAGCGAAACAACAAGCAGATAATCTCAAAGCAAAATTTTGTAAATCTACCTTGGAAAATTACCGCAAATAACTATAAATAGGTGCTTCCGCCTCGCGGCTGCATGTTTCTGCAAGGCTTACGATCGATAAAAAATTAGCCTAATTTTTCTGCTTGCTTAATCATTGCGCTAGCCCATCTAGGGGCCTTCCACAAAAGACGTCCGCCCTGAGGGAGAGGGAGAGAGGCCGGGTTTCTCGTCAAGGAAACGGACATAACGTTAATTTTAACACATGGAAATATACAACTTTTGCGGACAAGAGGGGAAAAGGGTGAAAAAATTCAAATTTTTTGCGGACGTCTTTTATGGAAAGCTTCCTATATAAATAAACCGTATAATTTGGCCCAACATCTTCGGGCACGCTAAACAACCATACATGTGACGTTAGCAGACTGTCACAGATGTATCAGGATTATTGAATCATCATCGTCATCATGCGACGTACTCATAATTACTTGTGCCTGCCTCGAAATTGTCCAGCAGGCGCGGGCGTTACATGCGCATAGCCGTCGTGGTTCATGTACACTGCCGTCGTTGAGAAATGACAGTGTCCAAAGACAGCGAGGTAGACGTGGATTGGTTTAACACTTACTACCAAGTATTTTTTAAATTAAAAGCTAGGGATTAGTATATCGCGCTGCTTAGAAAGCTTTCCCGCTCCAGATTACTCCACAAGCGTTCAAGCTCACATTTTGGTTAAAAAAACGCCGGTGCAAAAACGTTTTGTTAAAAAACGCATAAAAGCTAGGCAGTCCAAAACAGCACACAGACAACGTGTATCTACTTCTTGTCCGACTGCTGCAAGCATTGCAAAATAATCGCTTGGAACCAAATTCAAATGGTTGCTCTGAGTCTAATATTGAGCCTAAAAAGCCCATCGTCAACAGGGTTTCTTCCTACTTGAGACTAAGGCTAGTATGTGCTGCAGAAAACCGCATCTCGATCGCTTTCTTCTAACTCGAGATAATCGACGCACAGGTGAACACACAGGCACACCAAGACCGTTGCATAAGGCCCCAATTACGTGTAAGTTGGCCTATAAACTAAAAAACAGAAATCCGCGAAACGACGACATACGGCACAAAGGTTTTTTACTTAACGGAGTTGGTGACGGGTGCATGAACAGCTGCTCCCCGAAAAGTGGGTACTCGAAACGACTTTGATAAGCGACACCTTGCGTCGTCGGGACAATTCAAGGTGCAAATAGTCAGGACAGTCAATAGATATTTCAAATATTAAAAATTCCAACTACTAAGTGTGTCAACGCCGCGTATTCACAATCTGGTTTCTCACATGGAACACCCTGTGGCAAGTTTTTTCAAAATTTTAGAACCAGTTTTCTTGATTGACGGAACCGATTTTGGGTAAGGTGTCAAAATGTCAGAAAAATTACCGGCTTCATTTTGACACGTGCAATCCAAAATCAGTTCAGCCAACCTCGAGAAAACTGGCTCTGAAATTTTGACAAAACTTGCCACATATGAAGTTCCATGTGCAAAACCCGATATTTCCTACCATTTTGCAAAAGGCAGCAAAAAATCGATATTTTTTCGCTTACCGTTCCCGATTTCAGGTTTCTTTAAAATGATTATTCAACCGCAACCATTTCTTCACCTTATTTTTTGTGAAATCTCAATTTCGGGTGGTTTTCAAACCCTCCATGAGAACAATTTGTCGAAAAAACTCATATATTTGTCGTTGCAGACTGAGAAATGCTATGCCAATGTTTTATATACATTTTCGCTATCGACAGCAAATGTACGATGGCTAGGCACAAAAGTAGAAAGCAGTTTCGCACTATCTATATTTCTGTGTAACAATGGTGTTGCTGTGTTAGGAGTTGAATCAGTTTTTCGACGCCAGGCTAAAGTCATCACAGATCTCACATTCTACATCACAGCTTGTCTGACAAAATTTAGCAATTTTTAGAGGTTTTTACGCAGAGCGTGCTTACACCTACTTACACCCTCCACTTATGGCCAAACCTGACTTTTAACGTTGTCCTATTGGTTAGAATTTTGTTGGCTCAAAAGGAAATTCGTCCCTTATAAACAAGTTGTTTACAAGTGCCTGCAACTATCACGCAGACTTCTGTACACGTTTGTACAAAGGTGTTTGATTATCACATTTTTTCGCTTGGTTTTCATTTGCTGACAACCCAAGAAGTCGAATAACTTCCAGCCAAATTTCGTAAACCATTGTTTAGTGTACAAGTCAAAAATCAGGAGAAAAGTCTTTCCAGGTTCTTTCTAGCCCATTCTTTTCGGACAAACTGATCTAAGTTTCTTGGAACCTCGATTACTCAGTTTCTTAAGCCCTGCTTGAACTCTTTTTGCTGACGTTTCAAGCTGGTCGGATACGTAACACTTCTGAACTTGTAGGTGAGCCTTTTCATCGACATGAGTTTGCTCGCTCGCGTATTGTCGGGCGGCGTCGCACTAATCGATAAAGGCGTCAAGCAGTTGTGCCCACTTTTCAGCGGCGTTCCCGTTCGTAACCGACCGCGCCCGCAGACGCGGTACTTGAAATACTTGGACAGGCGTCACGAACGGGTACTTTGCACTTCATCCACGTTCGCTTTGTAATTAACACCGAAATATTTTTCCATAGTGGGGAATGCACAAGTGCCTGCGGACGTACGGCATCGAGGCGCGTCTTGCGAAGCCAGGCCTCCGTCGACTCCTAATGATGCGCGTTCTTGAAGACTCGAAGTTCCTTTCTTGGGGTCATCGCTCGACGAAGTTCGATGAACGAATTAATTCACCCGTTTTGCGATAGTCAATTTATTAAATCAATCGATAAATCGCTGTTCTGTAGCTGCATGTAGGCGTGTAAAATGTGTGAGTTGCCAACTATGTCATGTAACTTGTTGACTTGCGGATTATCGATTTTTCGGTACTGTACGTATGTCAGAAAAGTCGATATTTTGTATACAATGGAGATAGCGTGTGCCTTCCACTATTTTCCTAAAGTATATGTTCTGAAAGTTATCGATTTTTCAGTCGTGTACGTATGGAGCATTTGAAAATGCGGCGCCTGAACGGCGACGGTTCATCAGTGCAGTACAAGCGTCTCCCACATAGCGACAGCTTCTCGGAGATTCAATTCCGCGATCTGACGCCCACGAAGATCCCATGGAAGGCGATCTGTCTCGCCACGCTTCTTTTTCTCGCTGGATCGTTGCTGATTATTCTCGGATCGTTACTTCTCGCCGGAGTTATCGACGCGAAGGTATAACTAGAATCGATCGAAAAATCAATCGATAATCGCTCTGGTTTTCTAGTACAACGACCGGACGTGGCCTTTGTTGATTCTCGGTTCGCTTCTCTTCATTCCGGGAGCTTATCACGTCCGGATTGCCTACTATGCTTACAAGGGCTACCAGGGCTTCTCGTTTGATGACATTCCCGACTTTGACTGACCGATTATATGACGACTCATAAAGCTGAGCTAGTCTGCTGTTTTGCATGTTCTGCTTGTGATGAAATAAAAATACTTTAAAATACGATTTTTGCCTTTTATTAAATGGAAGGAAATAGTGAACACGCAGTGTGGATACACTTAGAATTAATGATATTTGAAGTATCTATCGACTGTCTTGACGATTTGCATCGACTACTTATGAGCCTTCGCGAAATTACCCCCGAGGAGTTTGTTATAAGAATTTATTGTCAATGTTAGCAAGTTAATGTTTCGCGCGAGAGGCCAATGCACTACGACTGGAAAGAAACTAGTCACTGGAGAAAAGCATGCAGTCAAATTATTGCACTCTACCGTAAGCACACATAGTGCTCTCGACCGCACAAGCTAGAACCTTTCGTTATATGAGTTTTCCTGAAGGCTATTTCGGGCCGACAATGAGGTTAGTTGTTTATTGAGCCAAACACGTAGACAGAGCACAAAATGAGTGACAAATGTAGCGTCCGCTCGTTAACGTCGTTGTCTACTTCCAGCAATACTCCGGTGCGGATTTTCTTGTCCATCAGGAGGGAGGCTGCCAACGATATAGACGAAGTCACATTCACTCTAACATGCACGAACGTCGCTCAGACTTCTGTAAACCACCGCCGTGCTTACCCTCCGCTCGAACAGAGTGCACATGGACTTCCAGTTCGACCGGCTTTCCAAGCGTCATCTCAGTGATAGCACAGAGAAGCGAGAGCAGAAGCCCAGCACCGAGCACGACCGCGGGAAAGCAGAGGGCGGGCAGAAGAACCTGCTGATGCTCGTTCGAAAAGCCACTTACTGACGTCTCCCTACGGGTGCTCTGATATTGCTCTGCCTCCACGCTGAAAATACCCGCTGTTGTTGCAAATCGAAGACTCTTCGCAAAGTGCGAATCGCTTCTCGCCAACGCGTAGGCGAGCATCCCCACGGTAATTCTGGAACTGGGACGATATCGATTTCCTCGAGATGACCTGCGCAGTTTTCGAGAAGGTAACTGTGAAAGTTGAGATGCGCGAACCGGTTGACCCCAATTTTGCTAGAATCAACGACAAGCGGACACGCGTGAACGGGATCGCTTTCGACCACTGGCGTGTGCGTAGCCAACGTTGCACGCAATGCGATCACATCGTCACTCATGGACGCGTTGACTACCTCCATCAAGGCTGACGTCATCGACGTCACGAGGAGACGATGACTTCCTTTGAGGATCCGCTTGGTTGCGTATGGGACACCGGGTTCGGGCTTTAGCGTGACATCGTAGAAGTGCAGTCCGGAAGCTGTAAACGTTGCGGTGTATAGTACGAGAAGCAGCCCAATTGCGGTGTTCTCAAAGAGGTCAAAAATTCGATTGATTTTTTGAGTGAAAATTGACCATCGCTTAATCAAGGGCAGAATAAGAAAAACGCAAAGTAGGGCTGCTCCGGTGCACATCCACGTGGTCGAATCGAAGGGGCTGATATAGGCTGCGAAGATGTTCAGTTCTAGCTTATGAGGGTGTTTCCGGTAGACCATCGCGATTGAGTCGAAGAAGAACGGGAAGGTGAAATTGTATTGGTGCGCTCGGCTCTCGATGAGCTTCAGTCGGCAGAAGGAGGTGTCAACGAGGCCGTTATCGAATCCGAATGGGAGTGCATCGAGACTTTGCGCCGTCGATGCGTAAGATTTTACCATATTCTCGGGCACCTCAACTATTTCGACGTCTTATGGTGGTATGGGCTAGTAATACAATGCGCTGGTAACGCGGTTCTTATTTGCGATATTTCTGCAAAAATGAAGTGAAATAAGTATGTAGTGGACGACATAAATGGTCTGTTAATGTATTTTTCAACACGAAACAGTGACAACTGTGCGTTGGACATACATGAGTTGGTTGCCCTAGTGAAAACAGCGCCACCTATCTGCTTTGCCCCTATTGGTAGAAACATTTTACACAGGGACCCATCGTCAGACATATATAATAGTTCCAATTTTGGTCAAATACGTTTTCTTAAAATCGACCGATGCAGTTTTCCGACAGCGCGTAGACAATGGACACATACCAGTAGCCAGCCACTCTGGCCCTCCGCCGCACCGAAGCCAACCTGTTTGCTGCTCTTCCAGCCAAGTTGCGTGAAATGGCCTGAAATGTGACACTTTTTAGGGTCACCGACGAAGTCAGTTGCCCTTATGCGGCGGGACGTGTCGTCTGTCTGTCTATCTGTCTGTCTGTCCGATAACTTTAGAAATAAGCAAGCCAGCGGACTGAAATTTTGCAGGCTCTCAGCTTGAGCTAAAACTAGAATTGAGTTCGTAGATGGGCCTCGGGGCCTAATAGAACTTGGATAAGCTGCTCCAGTAAGCCCACTGCAGTGCAAAAATAACGTTTTTTTGCGCATACCTGTTAAACTCCTGCACGGATTTGACTGATATTTGGGTCAACGCACTCCACACATAATATACTTCAACACTACTTTGTCATCGCTGGCTTTTGTCATAAGTAGTTTTAAGCCCACTACGCCGCACTACATACAATTGTTTTCATCATAACTCTTGGTTGCCTTGTTAGTTTCTGTTGAAATTTTGTGCGTACATTATCCACATATTATTAATCTTCAGTTTTCCCTTTGCTTCTGGGAAACCCCGAAAGAAAACTAGTTTTCCTTTTCCTTCAAAACACTTAGTGTGCACAAGTTAAAAAACACCAGAGCTCCAGCTAAACCAACAAACACGCAGTCATCCTCTGCGCGAATAAAAACAACAGCAGAAAGTTTCCGTATTTTAAGCTTATGGCCACTCAAAACCTGCTTGATTTTTTGCCATTTTTGGCACAAAATGTCTTTCCAATCGGGCTAACGAGCGAGCGAGAATAAAGGATGCTAACTGTTCATACTTTCTCTCTTTCCCTCTTTTCAACCTTTCCGCTCTTCTCTTTCCCCCCGCTCTGAAGGAGCAAGTCCTTTCGGTCGTTGCTATCGCTTTTCAACTGTCACCCTGGCAATAGAAGCAACATGCTACATGCTACAAAGATGCATGCATCCAGTGTTTGAAGCACAGTTGTGAGAAATGTCTCTGTAGAAACAAGCTTTTGGGAATCGGCTTAAGTCCAGCATTGCAGACAATTTTTGCATCCGCCAGACGAGCGAAGCGAGCGACAAATAACTCAGATGTACCGATCCTCGAGGCCCATCAACTCTAAAAAAACGCGTTCTTGCGTTCAAAGACAGGCTTTCGGCAAAATTTCAATACCCCTGCTTCCTGGAGCAAAAAGAAAAAGATGCAGCCTAAATCAGGGTTTGAACTTACGATCTTCGGTTTATAACACAGGCGTTACGAGCCGACTGAGCTACGCTGCCTTCACACGGCTCTGTTCTAAAAGTGCATATAAGAGGTCACCGCCGAACAAGTGATGCCAGTTCAATCAAAATAACAGAAAACCGGCTTCATATTCAAACAGCGACGCGTGAATAACCCAAAACTGCGCTTTCGCGAATGCGGGCAAGAATTTCAGCGAAATCACGCAAGCCGTTCTGGAGTTGTGCAAAATGTTATCATACAGCGTAGTGGGCCTAAAGCCATCGAAAGCAAAAACCCCTCGATGACCACAAATTTTGAAATCTACCGTGTGGGGAGTGTGCGCACCAAATTTCAGCCAAATCTGTCCCGGCGTTCTGGAATTATGCGCAAAACACGTTATTTTTACATGGCAGTGGGCCTACTGGAACGGCATTCCAGCGCAGTACTAAGCCCCCGGGGTCCATGTTCGAACTTGAACCTAGATTTGCTCCAAGGTATCTCCGCAAAAAATTTCAGTACGCTGGCTTGCTTATTTCTAAAGTTATGGCACGCACGGACGAAAGAACAAACAGACGCAAGCACCGCCGCAGTAGGCACATCGACGTGCGTCATTGGGCCTGAAAACGAAGGAAGTTTACTGATCATTCTGAAATAATCTTCCAATCTCCCCGATCCGTCTTCTTCCCCGCGGACGAAAGTTAGCGGACAGTGTGAGCAACTTGCCAATGGTATCCGTTAACTTGTCAATGGTAGGGGGCTCGGGGTGAAGCCCCGCTCAAAAACCTGATGTTTTTCTCCGACAAGCGTACAAAAAGCCGCTCGTCACTCGTGCTTGAGACAGTTCTGGCCTGGTTTTCTTTTTTTTTGTCAACGGCGGATGCCTTTCGCTCTGGTGATTTACTTGTTTACAGAAGACTCCTGACGTCAGGTCTACTAAGATAGCCAATTTTTATAAACGAGTTCGCTTGTTTGCTTTCCTTTTACATAGGATTGAATTGAGCGTCTGCGATGCAGCATATTGCGTTTAGAACGCACTACGACCTTAACGGACCATGCTACTTTTCGAAGGAATTTGACAAGGACATCCTCGCAGCTATCGGAGCAGAATATGAAGAAGTCTTGTTCGGAAAAGACCAGTTCGTTTGTCGTGATTCGCTGACGCAGGTGAGTACGTCGCTGACGCTGTCGCCAGAACGTTCCCTAATTCGAGTTTAAAAGTTAAAGCCAGTTTGAAGGTTAATTGACTCGACTAGAAATTGTCAAACATTTGTAGCAGTCCAAGAAGGATAATACAGTTTTATCCATACAAAACAGTCTCCAACGCTTTGGGTGCTTGCTAGGTCCACTAACGCACGTCAGTGTGCCTATTGCGGGCAGGCGCTTGCGTCCCTTCGTTTGTTCGTGCGTGCCATAACTTTAGAAATTAGGCAAGCTAGCGGGCTGAAATTTTCTGTGGGGATACCTTGGGACAAATCTAGATTCAATTTCGAAGATGGGCCCCGGGAGCTTAGTACGTGCGGGAATGCCGCTTCAGTAGGTCCACTGCCATGTAAAAATAACGTGTTTTGCGCATAATTCCAGAACGCCTAGACAGATTTGGCTGAAATTTGGTGCACACGCTTCCCACGTTGTAGGTTTCAAAATTTGTCGTCATCGAGGGTTTTTACCATCGATGGTTTTCAGGCCCACTACGTCGTATGATAACATATGTTTTGCACAACTCCAGAACGGCTTGCGTGATTTCGCTGAAATTCTTGCCCGCATTCCCGAAAGCGCAGTTAGGGTTATTCACGCGTCGCTGTTGAAATAAGAAACCGATTTTCTGTTATTTTAACTGAATTGGCATCATTTATTCGGCGGTGACCTCTTATATGCACTTTTAGAACAGAGCCGTGTGAAGGCAGCGTAGCTCA
>JAQGBB010001447.1:0-13419 GCA_034691745.1 Prismatolaimus dolichurus
TGGCGTCAATTAATTATATGCGAAGATTGAAACAAAAATGCAGAAGCACCTGCAGCCCCAGTAGGCCTTCTAGAACGGCCAAAATTCGCTTTCAGCAAAGAGCTTCTCCATTGGCAATCCTGAAATGTATCCGTTGTCATAGACCCGAAACTCGCAGTAGTCGAACCCCATCCTAAACTCGTTAACTACGCGGTACGCCTGAAGATTGTTCGCGGGAAACGCAAAGTAGTAGAAGCATCCTTCAGGAACATCTCCGATGAGTGCCCGGAGAAGCCTGCATCCACTCGTCGTTTCGTCAGCGTAGACCGGCGATATGCGATAGTTTTTGTCGTCCACTTTTCTCAGCACGCCGTATCCGAGAACTTCGTCACGGATGTTCAGTGCAACGTACGTCACTGACGTCTCACACGAAACATAGTCGTGCGTAAACTTCTCGCGTCGAGCTAGACTTTGGTCGTTGATCTTGCGAATCCCGCCCTTCAGCGTCTCCACCTGAACGTTCGCATAAAGGAGCCGATCGTAGCTTACGAGTTTCGATAACATCCTCTTGTCAAGCCTCAAAATTTTGGTCCCAGACGGATTTCCATCCCCGCGTTTCTCTTCTCCACCGATGGAGGCACGACGAACAGCTTTCGCTTCATAGCCAATTTGTTTGTAGTCAACGACGAGTGGTCTATCGACGAAGATCTTCTGCAGCGAGATTGAGTTCGCGTTGAACGCTACCACACTCGCTTTCAGATCGTACGTGTTCGTCAAGCGAAAGTATTTTCGAATTAAATTATGTCGTTGGCATTCGGGAGTGACGAGAATCTGATGCCGATAGAGGAGGCCATCGACAGCCGCGTTCGCCGTGAGGAAACCGACGATGCGTCCATTTTTCGCGATTACGGTGAAAGTGTGTGGCGAAAGCTCGTAGAAGAGCTTCCAGTTTTTTAGGCCAATCTCGAATCCTGCGTTCACGGCAAGTGCGTCAAGCAACGGGACGTCGTCTGGAACACAGGGCCGAAAGCAGAAACCGTCGATGACGACTGTTGACTGTTTGTCACTATCCATGTCATGAGACGTTCAAGTGTCTGAAAACACGATCGTGTGACGATGTACGTCACAAGTGTAATAGGCAGATTGACGACGTTTGGAACGTACACACATTTCGAGGACGCAGTACACAACTTCTTAGCTCTGTGGTTGGCAGTAAATAATGTGAGAATGTCGCCTTGTGCACTACGCACTCCAATGGTCGTCCTTCATCGTCTCGGTATTCTGCTTGAAGCGCAAAGTTATAAGATTTTTCCGGCATCGGCGGACATGCCGACATCCGAGCGTAATTGGGGAAGGTAAATGCCTCTATGTGTCTCAGTGCGGTGCAAATGAGGAAAATCCTGCAAGTCGCTCCTCCTGCAACCTTTGCTAACGACGATAATTTCTGTCGCAGATCCGATCATGCGCACGCACGAGTTACGCGCTACATTACCCATCCTTCAAGGATCGAGGCAGAAAATATGGAAACGAATTCGCGTGATAGAAAAATTATGGTGATGCTATTAGCGTCGTGAAAACTGAGCTTTACGCTTCGCGTCGCCGCTTTTCGAGTTTTTAAGGATAATCCTGTCAGAATGGAAGCTAGATAATTAGCTAGCTGGCTTCATGTGCCGATGCAAGAGAGCGAGAGTGAAAAATTTCCGATTTACCGAGATCGGGCCGAAAAGGCATCCTGCCGTATAGATCTACCGTCCATCTGATAAAAACAAGCAAAAATTTCATACAAAAAAATCGAAAATTGGAGATTTCACTAAAATTTCAATGGCCGACCGGGACAAAAATTTTACAGCGACTTCCAATTAAAACAAGTCGGATATACCGATCCTCAGTACTGACGCAATGTGCAAGTGGGCCTCCTGTCACTTATGACAAAACCATTGGTGACAGGAAATGTTGAAGCACACCATCTGGTGCGTGCTCCCACCGAATTTCAGCCAAATCCGTGAACGCATCCGAAAGCTATGCCCAAACGATTTTACAAATTTTTGTCATCGATGTTGCTGTAATAAGTGGTTTCAAGCCTGGGTTTTCATAGAAAGCATTCCACTTGTGTTTTACAGATTTGAGGCCCCATACGTAAAGCTCAAGGAATACGTCAGAATTGCGAGCAAAGGATATTAACTGACCCAGGATCCACGTTCTAGAATGCCGTTCAAGGTTGTTCCAACTATTAGTCTCAGGGACGTCGCGCGATATGTCTTCATGACTCACAAGGTCAGAGCAGCTTCATTGGGCCGACTTTAAAAATATAATTTCGAGACACTTGATGGAATAGCACAACAAGATTATCGCAAATCGGAGCGTGTTATATGCGGGCTGCGGTTCAGGTTTTGCGCACAAACAGCAACAGAGGGCGGCCGCATTCGCCTCGTTTTGAGCAAGCTGGAATTTCACCGCAGCCGCCTTGCTTCCGTCTTGCAGCCGCTAAACGTGTCGGCTGCTTCCGCACCGCAACACGCAGCTACTACAAGTGTGTGTATATCTGTATGTCTGTATGTGTGTGTATGTGTGTGTCTGTGTGTCTGTGGGTGTGTGCGCACGCGCTTTCACGTCTGCGTTCCGTCAAACGTGTACGAAAAACAACGTCTCCTCTGTATTATTATGACCAGAAGCAGCTGTTGTGGTTAGCACGTGGCGAGTGCTGCAGCTAAAAACATGGTGGAAGCTGCGGAAACACTTTGCAGTGTCCGACACTACCGGTCATTTGTGCCAAGAAGCAGAGGGTGTTTTCGCTGCTTTCACCTCGATAAGTGGCCTGCTGTGTTATGCCTTCCGGAACAACGAGGTGCCTCTGAGCATAGGTGGTGCCCTTATTTCTAATTGGAAAGTAGCGTCTGCTACATATGCTGGGTATTTGCTCGAGCAACCTCATAACAGACGAACCATACCTATGCTAGTCTTGTGTTTGGGAAATTTGTAACGATGACGTGTACAGCAAGCCATAATAATGAGTCCATAAGCTTTATAAAGACAACTCTGGAGACACGAATGAGACGAAGCTACAGCTATGAATCGGACAAGAAAAGGTCACGGACGGGTCAGTAGAGCCGACAGAAAGGAAACCCAAACTGCATTTATCTTAAATTGACACCCTTTGGGGGAATTTTTAGACCGCATGCGAAACGCAAGTTAGCATTGGCTTACATAGACCTGTGAAGTTGGCCACAGCTGTGTGAGTCGCCTGCTCAGTCCAAAGGGCGCAAATCTTGGAGACTCAACGAGTACGCGAATTGACTTCTCAGCTCATTCACTTGATTGTTGTCCGGTTTCGTCGACACATTGTCGCTCTTCGCTGTTATCAGTCGCGAACCAGGACCTGGCGCCGGGTCGTCGAAATCGTCGTCTCCTAGCGGCGGTTCCGAACGCGCTCCCATCCTCTGCGGCCTGTCGATATCGTCAAACGAGCGGCTCTTCTTCTGTCGCTGCTGTTGTTTCGCCAACAGTCGCTGACGCGTCGACGGGCTATACTGTCGGGGCCGCTTCGCGTTCGATCTCATCGACTCTGGAAGCCCGCCGAATCGTGACTGCTGGTTGCGATTCTTCTCGTACTGACGCTGCCGCCGTCGTTCAGCCTCCATTTTCTGCTGGTGTGCAATGTAGCCCGAGGGGATATGTGGACCTGGCTCGACCATTTTCGGTGTATAGTTTGGATCCTGGAGCCGGTCGAAGCTCTCGTCGTTCCACGTCGGCATTAGCGTGGGCTTGTAATCACGACCCGAAAGGTAGAGCTTCTTACTTTCGTCCGAATCGAGCCCGGCTACGTCGACGCGTTTAATTTGCGTCGTCGTCTTCCACGTCTTATCCTTACGCGCGCGAGGTGTGTACTTATAGGCGCCAGGCGTGAACGCTTTCGGCGATGCGACGCAAATGTCGCCGTCTTGCAGTTCACTGAAGTTGCGCACTTCCTGTCCACTAGCTAGGTAGAGCCGATGGTAGGCAACTGGCGCTTTCAGCCGCTTTGTGAGGTACTCCAAGAATGATATCCAGTGTGGGAACGACTTTTGAGTCACGTAGACCATCGTGCCGGTGTCGGTCGCGTCGCCGTTGCGAAAGGCGATGATCTTCAGGGGACGAAAGTTCTTGTCGATGTTTATTCGTGGTTCGACATTCCGTGTCGTATCGTCGTCGTACGGGTCCGACTGGCGTGTCCTGTAGTTGTCATCGTAGTCGTCGTAGCCGGTCATCGACGATAGAACGGGGAAATTAGTTAGCTGAAATTAGTCTCCTAGCTTGAACTGAGCGAGATGCGTGGAAGCTGGCTTTTTGTCGACGGAGAATGGAAACAAAGTTCTGCGCTCTCGTAATGGTCCTCGCAGGCGTGCGCGTGCAGCCCTTGGTGTGCCTCCTAGCGACGACAGACAACAACCATTATTTCACTTCGATTGAATTATCTTCACTCGTAGAAACTCTTCGGTTGCACTCATGAGCTCACTCACTTCTGTTGCACGTGGAAATCAATAGCTTCACGCCAATCAGATACGTTATAGACTGAACGTCATTCAAGCGTAGTTTCTGGTAAAGCCATTAGCTACTGTCACCTTGCAACAGCTACGATTACTGCCCACATAATGACAGCACTGTGACAATGTCTTCGAAAATGGGTGCCATCTTACGCAAGTCGACGAGCAATTTTTAGAGCCATCCATCAACCCACCGGCACATACAACTTCTATTCTCTGGACTTTTATTTGGTGTTATCGTTGCCTAATCATAAAATGTCCTTACGAAAATTGTGCAGCTTGAGTTGCGCTTTCCAGCAGTTGCACAACTAGTTCGTGCGCTATTTCCGGAGATATGCAGTTGCAAAGTTGACTATCACTATTTGCCAAAAGTGGTGGCAATTGGTGAATTTTACTCCTTTCGCTATAACTCGCGATAGTGGATGTCAGTGCTAACGAGTATATAACAGTTTTTTAACCTAGTTCCACACGGTGGGCGTGGCTTATGCCTTACGGCGACTCATGCATACAGCATTAAAAAAATTTGAAAAAATTCCGAAACGAATCCTAAGTTTGCACAACGTTGAGCGATGTTCAGAACAGTGTTCTCATCAGTCACCGTTCTCCAGCTTTTGGAATGATGTCTGAATTTTTCAGGAAAAAAACTTTTTTAGAATTTTTTAACCTGTGTCCGCATGGCCACGCCGTAAGCGAAATTTTTGATTGACGTGTAGAACTGTAATACGTTTTGTAGCTACGACTCTGGCGCATCTTTTATCTGCAGAGATCTTTGGCGAGCTCTACCCTGTGCTCGCGATTTGAATGTTAGGGTCACTATCACCAATCGCCACTTTTTCACTTAAAAATGATAAACTTGGAAATTTTATGAATTTTGTAAAAAAAGAAATGTTATAAATTTATGGTATTCATTTTTTAATTACTTTTTCAAAAAAATAGCTTTTTCCACTACGTCACGTGACTCACAATTGGCGACTGTTCCAAGCTCGTTAATCTGCATGAGTTGCTGATAGCACGGTGAGCTACACTCGATCTGGGGCACAATTTGGAGGCCCGACGCCGAGTCGCAGTCCGACGTGAAGAACGAATCGGGCACGAGGGCGTACGGTAGGAGTGGATCGATACCCTGAAAGCCCGTCGACGCACAGTTGTAGCATTTTATTGCGTAAGCGCCTAACGGAAAGAGAGTAAATCTAATCAATTCACTCGAGTTTGCGGCATTTGAACATGATGTGCAGAAAAGAGTGACCACGATCGGCAAGGAGAGCAGTCAAGGTCGTATCGCCATTCTTGCTACGATGTGTGGGATTATTGACGTCTGTTTTTCATCCTCTTTCTCCTCTCCTTGTTACCCTTGACGATTGGACACGTAATATGTCGCGGAACTGAGTCGGGCCATGTCACGTGACGCGACCATCACAAAGGCTCGCGACTTTTGTTTTTTTCTCGAGGTTTCTGACAGAAAACGTCTGTGAAAAAGGAGGGTCAGACCCTGCGGACATAACGCTAATTTTAGCACCTGAGGATAGGCAAAATGTGCGCACGTGCGCTTTGACAAAATGCAGAAAAGCTGAAAAGTGAAAATCGGGTGAGAAGCACACTCTTGCACTACACATCTCACAACTATATCCTAACATGCTACGTAGCTCAAAACATGCACAATTTCATGCAGAAGATAATGTGCTTATAAATGCGCATTGCCGACTACGTCCCGACGCTTTCGTGTTTTGAATTTTACGTGGCTTTGTAGGGTAGAATAGGTCAACTTTTATCAGACTGCAACTTTAGCACTTTGGAGTATTTCAACGTACACGTAACGTACAACCATAATGAAGGTATGCCCGAAAGCTTGCAAGATAGAGTACAAAACCGCTAAAGGAATTTTTGATTCACTGCTTCTATCTCGAAATATTCCAAAGTGCCAAGTTGCAGTCTGATCAAAGTTGTCCTGTTTTACCCTAGCTGTTGACGTCATATTTGAGGGACCACCTATTGCTATAAGCTCTTTTAGGAATCATCGACCTCTAAAAGTGAGTTCATTCGGGCCCCTAAAAATATCGTTCACGGGGTTCAGAACGTCTGCGCCTGCTCCACTTCTATCTCTAAACAAATTTGTGTTCTTCGAATGTTGTCCGCTTATAAAAAAAATGTCCACTTATAAATGCATCTAGACGTAAAATTCATAGACTGGGGGACTTGGGCATGTTCACTTATGCATGGTCAAGTTATGCGAGCTCCACTGTACTATCTACGTGCGTTCTAGCGATTTTTTGCACCCACGCGAACGTTTTCACGTGCTGCTGCTGTCGACAGCGTGGCACTTCTTCAGCGAGAGGTTGGATTTTTCGACGTTAATGAGATGATGAATTAGAACACTATAAACGTCATTGTCGGTCCACGAATAGAGGTTTTCCTGGTTGCAAAACGCCGACGAAGCGAAGTTCCAAATTCCACTAGGCGCTTCAGCAGGTCCACTGACAGTGTCAAAGTCCCATGATGAAATGGTCTTAATCAGTTTCACTGGCGTCTCTAACGCGTTTCCGCTACGAGTCTCATCCCTCCTTTTGAATTAAGCCGCTCGAGAAGCTGTTCTAGAAATTTCCAGAGAAAGAGAGAGAAAAGACTTTAGGACCAGTAACTGCTTGGACTCACTACGGTTTGAGCTTTTTGCGTCCCGTGCGCGCAGAGATGGCGCACCAGAAAAAAGCAGTTCAAAAATGCTTTTTCTCTGAGTTGTGCGACTTCAGCACATTATTTTTAGTTTCGCTTTTCTCTCCGACCTGTCAAGCGTTTTTTGATGAAGTTACCTCTGCGTATATTCGCGGCAGCTGGTTGTGCGCCTAAAATGACAAGTTGTGTAGGCGATGATGAATTAAGATTGTTTGTTGTTGTTAAGATTTTCGGATTTCGTCATTCTGACGCGAAAAAACGGGTATAAATGTGTTTTCAAAAACGACGTTTTATGCATTGTCTTTCGTTCAAAGTCGGTTCAAGAATGTCGCTCAAAGTCTTCGTCTGCCTCGCCGTCTTCGTCGCCGTCGTAAGCGCGCAGAACAACGGCCCATGGCCAGGAAACAATCCACAAGGACATCCTTGCCACGGACTTTGCAAAGGCCACGGCACACAGGCTTGTCAATCGAGTAAGCATGTAAAAGTATACACTCTTTTCCTCGACGGTCAAAAAGCGTAGGCTCGTTTTCGATCGCGAAAAAATTTCAGCGAAACAATATACATTCGCGTCTTCGCACTCCGTATTTGCTCCACAGGATAAGATTTTTGTGATCGCTTGGAAAAAAAGCTTCGCCAAAAATGTGAAAAGCCTTCAAACAACCATATTCCTGCTCTAGATGGATGCACCGGCCAATGTCTACCGCACACGTTCACGCCGCAGCAAGGGCCGCACGCCGGACAGCAGATCACCTTTTGCAAATGCAGCGTGTGTCCATCGGGGTGAGAACATCGCGTACCTAGAGAAGCAACGTTTATTCTAGACTTTATTAGCTAACAGAGCAAGCCGCCTTGTTACGGCAAACGATCTTGTTTTGACAAACGTGTTCTTTCGTTGTTGATTTTAAATGCATAATGTATGGCGTGATGTTATGACAGAAATAAAGGAGGACATGCTCTGCTATGTCGCTGTTTTCTCAAAATTTTCGCCTCCCGAACGAATGCAGCAGAAACGCTTAGGGTTCGTACACATATTACATAATCAAAAATTTGGACTTTTTGGACCCCCCTAGATAATCAAACGTAATCGTCAGCCAGACCCCCTCCCCCTGGTTGATTACCTAATCACTCAACAAAAAGTTTCGCAATTTATATGCATAAATTTACTTTTCACACCCTACTCTTGCGCTGTGCATCAATCGCTCGGAGATATGCGTCTCGAAAGATGCACCTAGTCACAAAACACGACGATTCAGAAAGCGTTCTTAGATGTTTTAGAGAGGAAAAACGCGGCAAACTAAAATGTCGACGAAATCAATGTTGAAAACACTTTCTCTACGAAAATATTTTCTTGCTATCAAGTTGAAACACATACTGATTACGTAATCAACGGCCTGGACCCCTCGTCCTCCCCTTGGTAATCATCGATCGGACCCCCTTCCCCTCGGCTGATTACGTAATATGTGGTTGACCCCTTATAAATCACTGCTGATGAGAATCACTTCGTCCTACGGCAGAACTATAGAATTCACCGCACGCGCGCCTGCCTGAAGCGCGCAGCCTACTGGTCAGACAAGCCATGTACCACTACTTCACGTTTTTATCTCCGTATTCCTTTATCCCCCAGTCGACAAGATTTATTGGAAATCATCGGCAATACAATGAGGTTCGGATAAGTCGAACTCGCTTAAGTCGAATGTTCATATAAGTCGAACAAGTCGGACGTGCCGCTCCGTAGGTCCACTACGTAGCACATTTTTCACTTATAATGAAACCAGAGATGACAAGAAATTTGAATGTATATCGTCAAAGGATGCAGCCCTCCAAATTTGAACAAAATCTGTGAATGCATGCTGGAGTTATAATCAAAACAATTTTTGCGCAGCTCGTGCAAATGGGCCTAGGACCACTTACATCGATGACAAAGATTAAACGTATATCATTAAGTAAAAAGCTTTGCAAACTTGAGCAAAATTGATGAAGACGTTCGAAAGTTATGAGCAAAATCATTTTGTACAGCTTGTGCCAGTCGTCGTAAGCCCACTTATGCCAAAAATTTTAACAGTGTATCAAGCAGAGATTGAGCCCTCCAAATTTGAGCCAAATTGATGAAGGCATTCTGAAGTTATGAGCAAACGAAGAATATTCGAGATCAGACGATGAGCCACGCTACGCAGCAACGCAATTTGCATGAAAAAAAAAACGTTTGTGCTGTTCCAGCTTCTGGAATAGTAAGCCCAATTTACCCATCTTCGAAAGGGTTCATACGGTTAACAAAGGTATCTAATGCAAAAAGCCGCGTCTTGATCGGTTGCTTCTCTCTCGAGATATCGAGACGACGATCAGACACACACACAAAGGTGATCGCATATGGTTCCACCACTACGTAGTCGACCTAAAAAATAGTTTCCATCTGCTCTGTTATGATTAGTAGCTGGTAGACTAGAACACAAATGACAAGGGTTTTGACAGTGCAAAAACCTCCCGGTTGCAAAACCTATTGAAACGGGTTGGAAGCTAAAAGCGGATTGTTGAAAGTGTTAATTGTAGACTGAAAATATTTCGTTTTTAGGGCCACTGACGCTCTGCGTTAGCGACTCTTATGCGATGGTCCGTGTGTCTATGACACCGATCCGCTGCGTCGCCCGAATGGACTTCGCCCCACCCAGAGGCGACGCAGCGGATGTAAGTCGTCCGAAAAGACCTCGCTCCGCCGTTTCCTTCTACTTCCCTGGGTCAACGGCGCCGCGTTCAGTGGTTCTGCTGCCTAGCATTCCCCCAGGTCAGTGGCCTCGTGTTTTGTCGGGTCCAGCCAGCAAAACCGTTATGTGACATAGTAGTAATCGCCTAAGGTCAGTGATCGCATAACAGATCGGGTCCAGCTAGTGTTTTCAATGCAAATGCAAAGGTGACGTGATGATATTGTTCCACCATTAGCAGCCAAAGAATGTTCATGAATCGCAGTATTGTATCGAGCAGCAGAAGCTTTTAGACGTTCGTCAGTTTTGGATTTTTTCTTGCACTCAGTCAGTCGTGTAGCTTGTTCAGTCTTGCTCGACTAAGCATTCGTTCGTTTTAATTTCAAACTTCTACGTTTGACAACGCCAATGAGTGTCGAAAAGCTTCATCTTCCCATCGGTTTACTCGAAGATCTCAGCGTCGACGAAGGGGAGTTGGCTGCTCAGCTAGCAAATTCCAGTGCCGACGGCGAGGCTCCATCGAAGCAAGGTGAAGAAAAGGTCTGCATCGTGGAGACGACGATCGAGCCTACCGACGGGGTGACGACAGAGACGTCAGCAACAGACGTTGAGTCATCGAAGGCATTGAGCATCACTTTCCCATGCGCGGAACGAGGTATGTGCTGCCCTTCTCTACCGTAATACACGATGGGCTTCACGTGCGTAGTGGAGGAGGGCAGGACCGCTGTGATGTTCTCATCGGACAACCTAGGTGGAGGTGATGGAAACCCGAATCGTCGATACGGTGGAAGCAGCTGCGACGGCTGGTCGCAAGTCAGTAACGGAGCACCACAACAGCAACGTCCGTATCTTCATGAAGCTACAGCAAACGGTCCGTTTCACTCGTCGGTCACTCGCTCCGGTCTAGGACGTCGCGTTGGTCAATGGTGTCAAAGCAACAGTGGAAGCAGTGGCACATCGATGCTCCGAGGTAGTTATCTACTGACGGACGACCAATACCGTAATACAGCGACTACGTATATGTGCAGGACCAGGCTTCAGTCCACCTTCGCGATTCAGCAGCGTCGAGCATCAGACGCTTCGACTATCGAATGGAGCCAGCGGACGCCAGCAGTACTCGTATCCATTGCTGTACGGTACGTGCATATGCCATCGTACGTACGTGCGTAGAGCCTCACACGACATCATATGCAACAGTGTATGCATGCACTGCACTGCACAGTACGGTAGCGAGCGCATTCGTCCGCTTTGCAGTCTCTCCGAACGGAACGATGTCGGTGATGCTCCGCAACGACGTCATTGTCGAGATCATGATGGATAAGACGCTTCGTGTTTTGTGCGCTGGCAAATTTTCGGCTGCGTCGAACGCTCGTGGTACGTCTAGTCTGCGTATTGTACCTTATTATGTTGCCACGCTATGCTTGGAGCTTGAGCACTTTTCTCTGGTTCTGATTCTAGGTACCGCTTCATGTGTCATGCACGAGCAAGCACGTATTTATCAGGCGAGTCCTCCAGATGACATGTTGTTGGTGTGCTTCCTGAAGTTCTGCGTTCTTGCACCTTTAGAACGAAACAAAGGTCTTCGCTGAGTTTGGCAACAGTAAGCTCGTTGTGTTTGGCTCACAAGGCATTATCTTCACGATGAAGGGCTTGCGTGATGCATACATGGTGTCGTCGATGAATCGCCCTCGAGGCACCGTTCAGATTCCGTCGCATGAGGTATGAACGGGACAGCAATGGAGGATGGAATATAACGAGTCAGTCACCTAAAACACTAAAAGATCCTCGCTTGAACAGGTTGCATTTCCGCAAATGATGAATGACTGTACACTCACGCTCTTTTACGCTGCACAACATGGAGAAGCTTGGCTGCATGAATGTGAACAACTCGGTGTGTATCATGATTGTCGAAGAAAGGAAGGAAGGAAACAAGGAAGGAACGAAGGAAGGCAAGACCGCAGGCTGGCAGGCTATTAACGAATGCGCAGCACGTGTGCAGGCGAAGCAGGCATGCTGGCTGGAAACTAGGAAGGCAGGCTGGAAGGCAGGCTAACTAGAATGCAATCAGGGTAAATAAGCAGACATGCACGAAGGCAGGATAAGCAGGATAAACAAGCTGAAAGGCAAAACTGGTAGGAAGGCAAGACAGCAGGCGGGAATGCTGGCGCAGACAAGCTGGAAGGCTGGCACACGCTGGCAAGTTGACATCAGGTGGGCAAGAAGGCACACAGGAAGGCAGCAAAGCAGGCTGCTAGGAACGTTGACAGGCATGCTTACAAGCAGAATGCAAGAGGCAAGCTGCCCTGCAGGAAGGCATGCAAGTAGGCAAGCACAAGCAGGAAGGCTGTCAAGCATGTAGTCAGACACAGACAGGTAGCCGGCAGGCAAGAAGTAGGCAGACTGGAGGAAGGCAGATAGGAAGGCTGGCAGGCAGGCAGATGGTTGCACGCGAGTGGTCTTTGCTTTCTCTTTTAAAAGTCCGCAATGCGAAGTATTGTATCGACGAAGACGGGGTCATCACCGTGACGCTCAACGGCGTCTCGGTGAAGCAGATGCTCGACGGTGATGTCGAGGTGGTTTCAAAGCCGCGCTTCTTTCGCATCTCGCCTCAACTGTCATTCGTTTGCGTTCGAACGCATTTCGTCGATCTGGAAGTGCACGTGAGTCAGCTAGAACGGCTTAAAGGACATCTATTTCTCGACCGTTTTCTTTCTAGCAAGACGAAAAGGCGCACATCAAGCGAGGCGTCAAGAGGGTCCACGTCTCAAAATGCGGAATGGTCGTCTCGGAGGGAAATTGCACGGCGTCGATGGATTCTGTTGGACACATCCTGTCGATGACGTGAATGACGAATGAAAGGAGCGCTGGGGTTGGCAAAGCATCTATCTGCCCTGACTGTCTGTCTGTTTACGTACAGTACGTAACATGAACTAACAAGTTGTTGACATTTTCCACGGCTACTAGTTTGCTATACTAGTTCAGGGTTTTGTTTTTCTATTGGTTTCTCGTTAGTAGTATGATTTTGGCTGCCGGTAGACGCGTGCTAATGCTGTACGTTGAGTACGTGCGATTCAAGCATGTGTCTAAAAACGGTTGTACGTATGTAGCAGCTTTGTTTTTCGTTGACTCTAATAAACGGTATTCGTTCCTCAACATCTCCTGGTGGATACTTCTTGAAAATAATGAAGATGTCCGCTTCATTTAAGCTTTGAACCTTCGAACTCCTTAGTTGCATTGAGGAATCGTGCACGTACAGTAAGTAGAGCCCAGGCTATTACGTACCTAAAGTGTGCTATGCGATACGCTATGAGCTGTGCTGGATTGCTTGCTGCTGGTCTCTATTAAGACTACGGTCGCAGCAAGTTCTTGCTCTTCTGGCAGGTCCTGAGAATACTTGAGCAAAGCAGAGTGAAACGCCAACGACGAGAAAGCTTGTCCAAAAATGTCTTGTTGCTCATCATTCCACCTATAGCACATTTTAGGTTCATAGAGTTAAGTTTTATAGATTAAATAATGGTGCTGAGGCGTTTGAAATTCAACATGAACCAGCCTGTGGG
>JAQGBB010001448.1:0-13416 GCA_034691745.1 Prismatolaimus dolichurus
CAAGCCTTTGTTGTAAGAAACAATGTAAAACCGGCCAGATGTAGCAGTATCTTAACTTCCCGACTTTACGGTACGGTACTTTTGAATTTGGTAGAGTACCCAGTAGAAGCGTGCATTTTGGCACCGCAATAGTTTATCAATATGGCTAATGCACGAATTCGAATCTACATATCCGCCAAGGTACTCGGACAAAAAAATTTCACCCTGCTAGCTTGCTTCTTGCAAACACTATCGTGCATACGTGGACATATACATACGGACGACACGTCCCACTCACCGCAATAGGCCTACTGACTTCATCAGTGGACCTAAAAAATTGTACAAACGAGATTTTAGACAGTGTAATAACACGTTCAGTGCTGCAAAAGCGTAAGCGCTTTTATCTTTCACGTATAAATTGCAAGTCTTTCTGGCGCAAAACACGACGTTTTTCCTCGTCTGCCATACATACTGGGATATACAACACTCAAGCTTTTCCATAAAAATCATTGTTGAAGCCTAAATGTGAAAGGTAGATTAACGGATGCCTCAGTCAAGTCCGCGTGATAAAATTAAAATTTAGTTAGCACGTTTTGTTTTCTTTTCAGCAACTAACTGCTAAGATCAAAGCTGAGCATAGGCCGTCGTGATGTCATTTTCAACTGCAAGAGCCTTGAGCGACACAATTCAGCTGGAGCAAGTGGAAAATGCGCGGAAAGAAGCAGACGAGCCGAAACTTTCGGTTCCAATTGATATCGACCGGATGTACTACAGCCGCAGCCTCTCCACCGACAACGATCCGCTTCCAGGGCACGATACGGAAAAAAATCGTATATCATGGCAGCGATTGCTCGATGAAGTGCCAGAAGCTCGAGGTCCGCTGTTAAGCGACGCCCGCCTGAAGCACGGAAACCTACTTGGGAGTGGTAAACGTTGCTTGCGCAGAGAAAGAAATAATTTTTTTCATCGTTTTCAAAAAACTTCTAGGATTTTTTGGCAAAGTATATAAAGCAGCATTTCGGTTTGGAAGCAATGACGAGGTTACCGTTGCCGTGAAAACGCTGAATGGTAAAACTGAATCCATTGTTCTCGAATCAGTTCTGCTTTCAGACAGTTCACTTGATTTGACATCTTTCAGTGTTAAACTTTGACGATATTCGTGAACTTTCGAGTGAAGGTCTTCGAATGCAGAACTTGAAACACGACAACGTTCTTGGGCTTATCGGCATCGGCCACGACGAATATTATCGACCCGTTTTAATATCAGAATTCATGGAATACGGAGATCTTCTTACACTGCTTCGCGATCAAGAAAAGAACTGGGTAATTTTACATCGCTATGCTTCTCGCGGAATAATCCCTAACTTTTTATTGCACACATTCTATCCAGCACTTGAAAGTCGATATTCTGCTAGAGTTTGGCCGCCAGATTGCGTGCGGGATGGAGTATCTGCATGTCACAGCAAAGCTCGTTCACAGAGACCTCGCGGCACGCAATTGCATGTGCGTTTTTAGCGCTTGTTTGACTATTCGTATGTGCTGTTCGGAACGATCTTCCAAGTGACGGCTTCGTCGTATTGCAGGGTCACACGAGAGTTCAAAATCAAGGTTGCGGACTTTGGACTAAGCAGACACTTGGACAAAGACGGGAACTACATTCCGTCGCCAACGAGCAACAGTTCACTGCCATGGAGATGGTGCGCACTCGAGCTGCTCACGTGCAAGTTGCAGCAATTTAGCCAGAAAACAGACGTGGTATGAGCGATGAAGATTACACATGTTGAGCTGAGCAGCGTAATACGTAAATTTAGTACCAATTTCAGTGGTCATACGGCGTGGTACTTTGGGAAATCACAACTTTCGGAGCCGAACCCTACGAGAACGTCCCCTTTCTGCTTCTTCCGCAGCGTCTTATCAACGGCGAACGTCTACCGAAGCCGCGTCGCTGTCCCGACAGCTTATACGACATAATGCTGAATTGTTGGTCGGTGAATCCGCAGGATCGCAAAAACTTCAGCGATCTACTCACTTGTGTTGCGAATGCGATATGCAGCTACCGACCTGTGCAAGATTTGTCAGTGCAGCGCTCTCAGGATGAATTCGAGTGCTCAGCAAGAAATAAGGCCACTACAACAGCCGGAGGAAACACTGTTGGCGAAGCGGAACATCTAAAAGCAACTGGTGGCATGTGTAGTCCCACTTCAGATGGCATCGAACAAGCGGTTCGAGAAGCCGAAAAATGTGATAGGATCACTTTGTCGCAAAAATTTTTTACAAAAACACGATGGAAAGTGAAAGCTATCGCGATATCGATCATAATTCTTTCCGGCGTCGTTATCGTTCTCGTTGCTTCACTTATGAATGTAAAACGAAAAAACGAAGCAATTGCGATAGTGCCCGAAACGGAAATTGGCAACGACAAGGCTGCTGAAGCTTCTTACGTGTACCTCATTGGCGGCTACGGCGAATCGCTGGACGGTTTCTTGTCTTCGGTTGAGATATTCGACCTAAACCGGAAAACCTTCTCAGGTGATATCGACCTACCGTCCACGAGAGCCGGACTCGGCGCCGCTATGCACGACAATTTCATCTACGCGATCGGCGGATCTGAAACGATCATAAACGAGTCGTTCGTGGACACATCATCGAACGATCACATCGACGTTGTCGCGAGGAACGAGCGTCTCAACGCTAATCAATCAGCAGAATCGATGTGGCAAACTTTGACTCCTATGCCCACACAGTGCGTACAACTTGCAATTGTCTCTTCATCGTCGACAATCTTTGCAATTGGAGGTGAAAACCGTCGGGGTGACTCGCTGGTCGCACTCGAAGCCTTCGATACGAGAACGCAAAACTGGACAATCCTTTGCCCCATGCCAACGGCATGCGCCGGAATCTCCGCGAGCAGAATTGGCAATTTTATCTACGTTGTTGGTGGAAATCACGGCGTGAGTGTAGTGGAAAAGTATGAAATTAGCACCAACGAGTGGTCAACGGTCACTCCGATGCAAGCGGCTCGTTGGTCGGCGTGCACGGCGGTGTTAAACGGGAAGCTTTTTGTCATCGGTGGCTGGGACGGCCCAGTTTCGTCGCTCTCGTCTGGTGAAGTGTACAGTCCGACCAGTGACCGGTGGTATCGCATCGCCGATATGTCTTCCCATCGGAAAGGTTGCGGCGCGATTGTCCATAGGGGACAAATTTACGTATTCGGCGGACGAGATGGGCGATCAGATGACGACCCAAACAACTATCTCAAGTCAGTCGAAGTCTACAACGCGACGAGCAATTCGTGGCAAACGCTAGCGGCGCAGATGCGCAAAGGGCGCGCCTACTTCGGAATCGTCAGCGTGTAGACAACGCATGAGAAAACACACGATACTTTGAGGACGCATGATGCTATCCGAGAACCAACTGAAATTTTTGACCCCAACTTGGATCTTGGAGATAGACGTCCAATCAGAAAATTAAAGATGATAACGTCACATTTTGCCACACATGGTGTGTTGAAAAGCTAATCTAGTGCTCTAGACGTCTATGAGTCGAATGGCAACAAGTATCTGGTTGTTTTAGCTGCGTATAAAAGCTGACTGTTTTCCTTCAGCCAATCATCAAATATATGCTTTTCGTATCGAAGTCGCAGCGTCGGCCGAACTTTCGATCCCAAAGTGTAGTGCACTAGTATTTGTTCGCATGAGCTTTGCGTTTAGGGGCCGTATATTTATGGCGTCACGGTTTAGGCGGGGGGGGGGAGGGGGGTGTGGCCGAAAGTGATTTTACGTGTTATAAGTATAGCAAAAACCGTGACGAGGGGGAGGGGGGTCCGAAAAGTCAACTTTTTCCGTGACGCAATAAATGTACGGCCCCTTAGGCTGCGACGTTTTGTGACCACTTCAGAAACAAGTTGAAAAAATTAAAAACAAAAAAGAAGACGTAAATAAAAATAGTCCAAAAATCCACCGAAAGGTAATGTGAGGGCACAGCCAACTTGTAAATGGTGTGGACGTTTCAATGGACATACGCATATGATGCCACGTACTTTTCCGAATATTTCTCTTCCACGTCCATTCACCCGACGGACACGCATCTGTTCACCCGAGGATTTTGGGTCGCAATTGGTAGGCTGTAGGTCAAGCTAATAAGCTAGTGGACTTACACATATGATGTTATGGCAACTTATGGCAACCTGGCAACGGTATGTGAAGACATACCTGCCTCGGATGAATGTATGCGTCAGCCTGGTAAACTGTGCTGCACGCACTGACTTGTGGGTGAACGGAGACAAGACCTGCATAAGCACCCCCTTAGCGCACGACCAAGTATGACTTACTGACATCGAATGACGGGTGAACGTGTGAGCAGTGTGCATATTTGCTGCCAGACAATGCCGCTGGTAAGCGGCTTATACACCATTCGTACAGTCTCATCGTGAACAGACTTTCATTATCCCTTGTTCATCACACACACTCGAGGTAACCGAATATCAGTCGAGTGCATTTCGTCGCCGCTATTGTCGTCGGTAGTCGCGAAATTTTTGACTTCTATTTGAGACGCTCGACGCGCTTTTTCAATGCTGTCATCCGCCGCACTTGCCGCAGGTCTCGGCGTTCATTGTAGCTTGCGGCTTCTAAGGCTGCCGCACAAACATGCACGTGTCTAAGGATGCGGCTTATAAGCCTGCGGCACAGGCACGTGCATGTATAAGCCTGGTTCTGAGGTTGCAGCACGTGGTGTGTGTGCCCTCGAAGTCCTGGGAATTTGCTCGCTTGAATTTCACATACTTGAGAATTTTGGGCATGCTCACAAAGCCAGCCAGGCGGAGCTGAACTGCGCGCTTATGATGAAAGAGGCAACCGTGCACAACGCATTCATGGTTTCCTGGAAAAAGAAAAAGCCTCTGCTAACATGAATGAACTCAGGGAATAGGGCCTTCCATAAAAGACGTCCAGAGCTAGGGAGGGGTGGAGAGACTGGGAATTCAAATGTTTTGCGGACATTTCCTATGTTCAGCACATAAATGCCCAGATTAGCTTGGGGGAGAGGGTCCAAAAATTCAAATTGTTTTCGGACGTCTTTTATGGAAAGCCCCATAAGCAAAAGTTCATTCTTTGCACACTTGTACAGTTCTACACTTGTGGCTGTTCCACATTTAGACAGTTTGCGCATCTCCTTGCATGCGACTCTCTGGGCAACCTCGAAGTCCATCATCGCTTCCGTCACGTTGAATTCGATGCCAAATTTCAGCGCATCGAACGCGCAGCATGTGAAACAACTGCTTGTAGAGCGCTTTCGACTTGTTCTTCATCAGCGCGTGAACTACGGGAACCATCTCGGTCGTCTCTTCGCCCTCGGGAAACGTATCCGTCGGCTTTCTGCGAATGCGTGCGTGTATGACGTGTCACTGTCTGTTCTTGCCGTACTCTCTTGGGCAGAACATAAACGTCGCGCCAGCCATTACAACTGAACTGCTGCGGAACTTACACTTTCAGGTTCTTATCGGTGGCGAATACGACCAATGTCGGGCCCGCAAAGCACACTAGCTCGTCAGCAGGCGATATGAGAAGCCGTTGCTTCGCCTGCGGGATGTCATACTTCGCCACCCTCGCTTCGTACGTCTTGTGGTACTGAGCTGGAATGTCAAAGCCGCTTACCGTTGGCACGTGAATCAAATTTTGCCGTTTCAAAAAGCTCTTGACGCTCTCGTACGAAGGAAAAGCGTTTCTGACACCCTTGAACTAAGCACGAGAGCTGCACGCGGTGGCGACGTTAGCGTTATCAGCCTGCCATGCATGCAAGGAACGGCGACTGCTTTGTCATCCGGACTGAGAGTTTGAGATCTTGCACGGCAATGTCAACTTTGAGCGTGTCTTCAGCGAGCGGCACACAGTTAGCCTGGTGGCCTCGGTCGTGATGGCGGCCCACAAGAAATTTCGCTATGACGCATAGGGTATTTGGCCTTAAAATTCGAACATTGAACGCACTACGAGTTTCCCTTTTACCGTTGTGAACAGTAGCCCTAGCATGTCCTGCTGCAGACATTTCGCGACATCATTTACATGTATAGTAGTCCGCCTTCGTGCCACCCCCTAGACGTTTCGATGGCTTAATGTGATACTGGTAGAAATGGTGCGGCCGAGCAGATGATTCGATGACAGGCAACCTTTCAAACTTTCGCGACGTTATAAATTGTGCTTCGACAGCCATGTTCATGTAGTGAACGACAAAACTTTCGACAAACTCACGTAACCTGTGGCCAGCTTCTTCCCTAATTCAAGTGGCCTCTGAAATTTGCTTTCTCGTCGTATTATGACCGATGGCAAGGCTCGTGGACACCGTAACCATGGACTTCAGTGTGTAGACAGTGCTCATTTTTGGTGGGGATTCACCTCGTGAGGACAGCTATTTTTAGACGTAATTGGTGGTGTAGACTTAATTTAACCTGTGCTATTAATGGCCTGTGTCGGCAGCCTTGCGGTGGGGATTTTGGGCTCCGCCCGGTCAACTCGATGGCCATGCTAGAATACAGAATTAGTAAAACAAAGAACACGAACAATTTTCGTAAAGAAAATAGGGACTCGGTGAGCAAGAAAAATATTCTCATCCAAACAAGAGATCACATCAAAAAGGCGAAGTTCAAACGTTTTAGACTTGTATTTGTATCGTCTCGGTCGTTGAATGTCTCCGGAGAAGCGTCTCGCAGAGGTCAGCTTCGGCAAAGAGATAGCAGTGAATGCTCTTGAATCTAGACGATAAAAAGCCGCAAGGATAAGTAGTGGATTTGAAGCACTACAAGAACACAATGAACCTACCTCGTCGGATCGTCGATCTCGGAAAAATAGCCGTTAATTTGAACCACGTTCTTCTCATTCGAATAACTACCAAAGCTCAACGATACCTAAAGAATGAAGCAATAAAATGGGTTGCGACCAAATGCACAAATAGATCAATCGATCGATTTTTAGGCGTCCCAGAGTCTTCCAGGCACGGACGGTCAAAAGGAATCCAATTGCCACAAGATTTGACTCTGAATCAATTGGATTCTCTTCAAGTTTGTTCAAGAGTTTCGATTCGATTCCAAAACTGTTTGCTTCGACCATTGCCAGTTGCCACGGTGTTCCAAATATTTAGCGGCACTGTGTAAAGTTTTCTGGACGTGTTTTTGTTCTGGCGGCATGCATTTCGATTTTGCTGCTCCTCTTATTCAACTATGCAAATTTAGATAGCTGCTATTTTTGCGCAGTGCGTACTTGTTCGTGTAGACTAGATGATTTGAGAGACTTCATGCTTTCGAGATGAGAGTGAAATTCGTCGACGACAGTCAGCCGATGCCCCAGCAAGTGCTCTGAAATAAATCATAAATTCAGCTTTCGACAGACGCAAATTATGCAAGGCGTCGCGTCAGATTATTACCGATGAGATACCCCATGCTGACGTCGTCGGGCAAACGAATCTTCTCGCCGAGTAAGACGAATTTGCCGTCTCTAAAGAGAGGAAAAATTAGAAATTAAATTTTGAGACAAAACATAAACATTTCTGAGTTAAAAAACGTACGTGGCATAAGGCACCATTTTCGTCGCAAGCGATCTGCTAATGCAAAAGCCAGCGCCACCGGTAGCGAACCAAAATTTGGCTTTATCCTAAAGTGGGAAAAAATTGTGATAAATTGAGAATAGCTGTCGTTCTGAAAATGAGTAAAATGTGCGAGAAAACAAAAAATAAAAATAAACGACAATAGTAAAATAAGGAAAAATGATGAAAATATTGCAACA
Organism: Prismatolaimus dolichurus; assembly: GCA_034691745.1. Classification (NCBI taxonomy): domain Eukaryota; kingdom Metazoa; phylum Nematoda; class Enoplea; order Triplonchida; family Prismatolaimidae; genus Prismatolaimus; species Prismatolaimus dolichurus. The sequence goes on from JAQGBB010001448.1 coordinate 7,749, forward strand.
GAATTTCAAAAAATGTGTCAGTTCTCTTTACCTCAATGTTCAGTACGTACCTCAAAAAATCTTCTTTTTACCTCAATGTGTCAGTAAATAAACTTGCAAACCTATTTTCCTATTTCCTAATGTCTAATTTAGTTAAAATGTCCACCAATTGAAATTATTATCGTTACCGGAACCAGAATGTTCCTCGCTTACAGAAACATGCGTGCGATCGACGATTTCGATCGGCTCCCTCGTGCTCGGTTTGCCGAGATACCAGTCTTTCGCGACGTCGAACTTGCGCAACAGCCGAAACAACTGCGGAACGTTCACGTAATTATCGTCGTCGAAGTGACAGAACCATCTGCTGCGCGCAGAAAAAAGGTAAAAAATCGTCCACATTTTATTTTATTAGAGCGCAGCGATTTTTTACCTCTTCCCCGACTTCATGAAAGCATCGAACTCCGCTCCCATTTTGCAGCAGAGTGACTGCCTGAAAAAAATTAATTTATTGTTCTCAATTTCTTTCAGCGTTCCCGTTAATGCTAAACGTTTCTGTCATCGAAGCGGCGCCGTGGGCGCACAAACGACGCTACGTGCGTCGTGGTGGCGGAGATGAATAACTAGTAATAATTATCACGGAAACTCGGGCGGGAAGATAAAAGGCGGGGTGCCTCTGAAGGAATTTTTCTTCCTGGCCCCTCTCGAGGGACCGACTCGAGGTCAGGACAAGCAAGGTCGAGTCGGGTGATTGACAGCTTCGTCGATCAAAAAAAAAGAAAACGGCGACCCCCCTCTCATCTGAATTGTAAAGTGACTTCGTTCTCACGGCGCACTCGAACTCCTTTTCGGCTCTTTGTTTGCGTTTCTGCTTCGTGGCAAGGTGTACACCCGAGATATACAATTCAAGTAGCTTTAGCCGCTTGTGTACAAACGCGAACGCGGGCAGGTACAAACGGGCAGTGAAAGAATTTTTGTGGAGAAAAAAGCAAACTGTCGGCACACTTCCCCAGAAACCTTACCGATGATGGCTCGATGAGCAGTTGGTGTTGATCAGATGCCCACCTGCAGCAGAAAAGTCAAGAGATGATCTCTTGTGTACCTCATTAGCTTCTCATAATTCAGTCAAAATATGCGCTAGCTACGAGTAGTAGAAAGCTTATAAGTGTCCAGGTGGTCCTACCGTACTTGGTTCGTCATTTTCTACATTCATCGCTCACACTGTATATTTAATAAAGCAGTCACAAAGTGTTAATAACTATGAACTCGAAATATAAACTTTAAATTTTCGATGGTACCCAGAAAGATGTTTGTTAAAAAATACAAGAAAAAATACACGCAACATTTTGTGCTGAAAGTACGTTTTCCGTTTTTTTTTTGCACTCGGCTGATTTCGGAACTGACAATTATTTTTTTGAGCCCACAGTGAAATGTCCCGCGAATCCTCAGCACTTAATTTTTCCGACCAGTTGCATTCTCCTCTCTCTCACCCTCACAGAAAACGCTTTCGTCTAGAAATGCCATGACTCAAAACTCAAAAGTGCCGATTACGTTCCTTGTCGCCAGCGGCGCTATTCCTAACTCTCTTTTTGTTATTCACTAGTGAGTGTTAAAACGTTGACTCACATCGTTCCCTCCATCCCCGCTAATTCCTCCTTTTACCTGTTTCGATCGCTTCGCTCTCGGAAAGGTGATCGGAGAAGAAGTAGATCTACACACGGAGAAACACACAGACATCGTGTATTTCCTGCCGACTAGGGCGTGAAATGACACCAGCCATGAACTTAGGCGAAATTTCTCTCTTAATTACATTTTGGCCAACTTTTATTACATTTCTTTAATAGGCGGTAAAAGTTCACACTTACGATCGGCCGCTGCGATTGCGTGTTTTACGCTCGCACTTTATTCGTTAGTTTTATCGACTTTTTATTTCCCCCATTCCGGCATTCAAGGTGAACCGACGTTGGAACGCACGCCATATGGCAAGCGTATGGGAAGGTGGAAGTCGAACCGATTCCGTCGGCTTCGACAAATTTGAAACTTGATGAAAAAGTTTTGTCAGAAGCGCGAAAAACCAGACGTTATCATGAAGATCAGTTTCAGCAGAACCGCGATGAAAAACAGTTCCCTAGTTGGCGAAAACAACTTTCTCATTCTCCGATCGGGCCGACTTCGTGACCCGAATCGCGTAAGAGCACATTTTATCGATTAGCTCACATCGTATTGATCTACCGTAATCGCAGTTGACCCTCTAGCTGATTTCACCACTAAGCTCTTAGTGCAGAGACGAAAGCGTATATTTCTCTCGCGAGCCACTTTTTCGACTCAAGGTCATTGCCACTGTCCATTTGGTGCAAAACGTGTCAAGAGGCAGAATTACGAGGACTCGCCTGTTGCACATGCCAGGGGGGACAAAGGAATTCTTTTGGAGACTCGGACGGTGGTCGCCTCCTCGCTTCGGGCCCGTCCGGCGGTGGGGGACAAATTGGGTGCAAACAGAGAGAGATGCACGCGGTCACTCTTGATTAACAGCAGAAGGCCGGAGCGTGTGAGAGCGATGTCCGACTTTTTCCTCGGGCGTGCAGGTGCCGAGATAGGACCAGAAGAGTGCTACTATTCTGGTGCGCTGAAGCGTGCCGAACCCTAATGGCGACGATGAGGGAGACTAGAGGCGTCAATAAACACCGTATGCTTGAGGAAAACGAACCATGAGAGGAAATGAGTTCAAGAACACGAAAAAATGCAAATTTACGTGAGAAAAAAACGTGGTTTTGAGGAAGCCATAGTAATTTATCGGTCAGTACTCAGAAAGTTCCAATATTAAATTTACGATTGGCCCTAAATTTGAACGATTGCTGAAGCAAAAATGGGATGACTTTGCGAAAATTTATGAAAAAGCGAAGATCTTGATAAAAATTCTAAAGTAATGAAACTTGAGACGTCAAAGGATTTTTTAACGAACAAAGTGTTTTACAACCAAAGAATCGACGATAATGGGCACCACCTGTTTATTAGCTACTAAAATTGCAAATTTGCCCATCCCCTACACGAGCGTGCTTTCGTTCATTTCTTCCGACCTACGTTTGTTGAGGCGCCGAAAAGTGAAACTTTTCATCGGTTGAAGGGGAAGATTAATGACTTGCGTCGAGCGAAACTATGCACTCGCAGATTCTTATCAAGCTCGAACAGTTGCACTGAGTACGAAGGTTTGATAAGACAACAATCCATCTCATGAGCGGCCGAAATGTCAAACATCGTTTTCGCGGAGTAGCACTCGTGTGTCGTCTGCGGTTAGATGAAAAAGTTTGGAAGCAAGAAGCAGCCGAAGAATCTCTCAGCTCTCAGAGAGCACAGGGTAGAGAAAGAAAGAAATAAAATCAAGTAGTGGCACAATTTTTAGCATGAAAAACGAAAATGTGTGAAAATCTAAAATCTAGGAATTTCCTCAAATTCCACGATGAAGAAAAGCGAAAATCAACGCGCATAATCAAAAGGAAAAGTTCGCCAAACTGCTCATTATTTTTTTCATAAGTGATTAGTGAAAAATCGACATAAAATACCTGCTCAGGTGCAAGCTGAAACCACGTGTCGAGGATCATTCGAAGCCTCGTCGAATGATACTTTTGTGTCGTCTTCACGGCGATGAAGACCTCCCGGCTTTGAGCATCGTACACGTGTTGCAGCCTCTTCAGTGTCCTGAACCTCGACAAGCTTCGCCGTTGACGAATGACCAATCGATCGTCATGAAGTTCGCCGGAGGACGTGTAATTGAGCACGGAAATAGTTTTGAGAAAGAGCAATGACGTGAGGATTGCCAAGGCGTAGATGAATTGTCTTGAGCAGATTTTGCTGTTCATTTTCGACTCCCCCACCGGTGTCGTCGTCAGCAACATTTCGCTTACCACGTCGTCGAACGGATCATCGGAGGCATAAATCGACTAAGATTGTAAAACGTCGTCCAAGGCCGTGTTCGGCGTTGTGGAAACCCAAGTTTTTCTTCGACAAGAATGCCGACGATGGGGAAAAGCAAACAAGAGAATAATTGTTATTTCATGTTTTATAAATGTACTGGAAAATGGGTAAAAATCACGGCATGAGAAGGAACGTGTCAGGCGAACGCGGTCGCCCGGGTGGGAGCCCGCCACTTTCGGCGCACGCTGATTTGACGAAAGTACGGTCGTTTTCTGAGGCGCCGCCTGGTGGTGAACATTGTCGTACACCGACTGCTCAATTTTATATGGCAGAAATTAATGACCGCCCGCCTTTCTAAGCGACGGCTGTCCACTCAGGCTAGGGCATTGAGTCACCGATGAATTATAATTACGCCAGGTAGTTTAAATTTGGACAATTGGACGGTGTGGCCAGTGACCATAAGACACGACCCGTCGGTCAGATTTTTGAATTTGCTCAGATCCAGCTTCAGATGCAGATCCAGCTCCAAACATGATACTGTTTTGAGCACATTTCATTTTTTCTCATCGAAATTTTGCAAGACAAACTTGAAAAGCTTTCGTTTCTTGACGGCAAACCACAGCAATCAGCGAGCTCTGGAAACCGCAGAATCTCAGCAAACGATGCATTACGAAGACGAGGACATTCCCTCGTTGCCCGCGTGGTTTTATCGACTGACCGTCATACTGTCTCACTTTTCGAAGCGCGAAGGACGTCAACACTGATCTTTGGCGAAATCGTTACTGATCTCAACGATTACGTACCGGAGCTAATGGGTCATGGTCAGATCTCGACCGAGGAGGCATTTGCCGTCGGCAACACTTTCAATCCCTGCTATGTTGTCGCCCGCATGCAAAACCCTGCTATGTTGTCGCCTTATGGTTCCAACAAAATGGTTTTTTAGTTCGTAGCCAAACAGCCCTTGGACATGGCTAAATGGTCATCGTTGAATTCGCTGTGATCGAAAACGTTAGTTTGCAGTGCTGTTGGGCAATTTAATTAAGTGGTGCCATGCCACTTAGTAACTTTTGCGGCTGGAGGGGTAATGTACGTAAATTTAGATACAAAATCATTTTTATCTCACCAAAAATATCTCACCAAAAATATCAGAGCATAAACTTCGAAGCACATCATCGGTTCAGTCAATATAAAGTGCGTTCAACTAACTCCATAACTGTTGGTGTCTTCTTCGAAATAAAAAATCGTCCTTCAACTAGCCTTATGAGAAGCTTCAGCGGAAAAAGCACTGCATGACAAATGCCCGTCATTCCCACACCAAGCCACAAGCCGCACGTTCCTCCAACGCGTGAAAATAGCTCTGGAAGCGTGGGCGAGAAGTACTCGTCGAAAACAGGAATAGTGAACTGTTTTGGTGATAACTCGATTGCCACCGTTCCATCACCGTCAGTCTCCTCGTAGCAGCGCTCGAAGCTGATAACGCCGAGCTGTCGATCGTTGCACGGAAATAGACACGAGCGAGAGCAGTCTGCCGATGTGTTTCTTCGAAGTTCGATTCGTCGACAGTTGAGATGCGCTTGAACTGTGTGCGTGTCGAAGCAGAGTTTTCGGTAGCCTGTGTAGAGGTATCGCCATGCGAGTTGCGTGCAAGCGCAGCTCTCGATCATCTCGTAGCGAATGACCTCGCACTCGGCCAAGCACTCAAGCTGGGTCTTCGCCGTCCGGTTACATCTCGCCATCTTCCGATCTTGAAGGTGCATCTCGGCGTCAAAGCCGAGCGCAA
>JAQGBB010001449.1:0-13413 GCA_034691745.1 Prismatolaimus dolichurus
CTCAAGCCTGTCTACCCGGAGGATTCTGGGACTTACACGTGTTACGCCGTGAACCAACTCGGCGAAGCAGAAGTGTCTGCACGCATGCAAGTCTCTGGTATGCACGGTGGGTGGGTCGTACCGAGGGGCGCCAGGAACTCAAAAATAGACAGGCAGACAGTTCAGTTGAGTCGTTGGCATTGCATGGCTGACGCAGGCGTCTCGCTTGCATGCACGACCGTGCTTTTTAGCAATCGCACCGATTATCACCAGTTCCATTCTCAATCCCGACTACGGCGAGATGCCGGTTGATTCGAGAGCGCCTATTGTCGTCGTTGATCGTAGTGGTGGTGCTACTGGCCGTGTTTATCACACGCCGGTCGCGACACTATCGTACAGTGGACCCGCGCAACTGCACTTCCAGTCTGTCTCGTCGGAGACTGCTGAACAATAATAGCTCGCTATTTAGCTCCTATATACTACCTACTGTGTGCTTTTCGTTTCGCACGCTTTATTTACGCAAACGAAGAATTAGTTTCGTTTATAGCTATGCGCTTCGTCTATTTTACTTCATTCGTTTCTGCCTGCCTGCCCATCCATCATATATACTGCCATTATTGGTCCTTGGGTGCATCCATATATGACGTCACCTAAAAAGTCGAAATTCACATAAACATGGGCTATCTTTTACACGTAGCGTAAAATTTTTCGACCCCTCTCGGCAGGTGACGTCATATGAATGAGCCCCTTTTGCTTCTAGCATGTACGACTGCGCGGTAATTTGCTTTGTTGGATGACGATAATGATGATGAAGATTGCTTTGCTATATCGTTCTCGTCGCTGCAGAGTGAGCCATGACTTGACTGAACTGCATTTCGGGATACACGGTGGGGGCATGGGTCTGGTCCTGATAGCTTTCGTGGGATATTCGCGGCACCACTACCGCGAGCCGGCACTTGTACTCGCAATGCAGTTCTGTCACGTCGATGCTGCGTGTAGGCAGCGCCGCTGTTGGTCAGCTTGGCGGACGACCTGTTGGTCGTATTTCGAGTGCAGCTGAAGGTGCGGAAAGCGCTGGCAGCTATACAAGCTGTGTGCGACCGAATTTCGTGCAAGACTTTCGCGATGTTCAAGTTACGCAAGGGAAAGTTGCTAAATTCGAGACAAAGTTAACTCCCGTTAATGATTCGGCGCTGAAGGTGGAGTTCTTCAAGGACGGAAAACTGCTTACATCCGGTACATATATAGGTATCCACCAGGGTCGTTTTCGACCAGACCCCCTTCCTGACTGACATACCCACATTCGTCTGTCTTTCGTCGTGCAAACCACCTACAACTCCGAGAGACTTCTGAGGTTTAGTTCCGACAGAAAATTTATTTCTTGTCTGTGGCTAATAAGCACTTTATCGTTTTACTGCAGGCTAAACGATCAATAGGGTTTTTAGATCGGCGCTCTGTCAGAATGCAAAATGCCGCTTTTGTTTCTAAACTTTGATGAAAGAGGATAAAAAGGCACAACTGTTTGCAATTGTCGAAATTGCGAAACATCCGACGGGTTAGAATAATGAGTAATTTCTGTCGGCATAATGGCGCACCAATAAAACAGCAACAGCTGTGCGTGCTCGTCGGGGTGCTAATTAACTAGAGGATACGGAGCGGCCACCCACATCGATCATGTCTACCTACGTCCAATAATAAAGCGTGCGGAAAAAGTCGATAGGAAACCTATGGAGGCTATCGATAGCAATGGGAGAGTATGAACTTTAAACAATCGAACATTACGTAACGCCTAGCCACGCACCTTCCGTTTTCATGTAGAACAACGTATGTAGTCTAAACAAGGCCACTCCTGTCCACTTTTGCCAGACCCTTTACAATGACGACATCTGTTTCGTAGGTGCTCGATATCGTATATTCCACGACTTTGGACGTGTCACGTTGCAGCTTCCAAGCGTTCTTGTGTCGGATCAGGGCACCTACACTTGTCGAGCTAGCAATCCGATAGGCGTAGCCGAGACATCTGCCAAGCTGGTTGTATTAAATGGTAAATCTAGAGGGTCAGCGAATAGTGAACTTAGTTTGAACTGGGACCTCATTGAAAAAATTAGCTTCTCACGACGTTGCAAACGGCAGCGCATCACTCACGTCGGGCGACGATGACGACGATTCGCGAGTAGCGTGTGCAGCTCCGGAAATCACAAAGGCACCATGCGACGTTTCTGTGCTGGAAGGCGAGAAGGCTTACTTCGAGACTAGTCTGTTGCAAAATAAGGATCCGAGCAATCGAGTGGAGTGGCTGAAAGACGATAAACCGCTGAAAATGGGTAAAAGCCCATTCGTAGTGCATACCTCGCAGTCGAAACGCACTACCAGTCTTTTCTTCTGTGCAGCTGCAAGAATTCAAGTATTTTCGGACTCGAACTACGCGTCACTGATCTTCAACCCGTGTTATCCGGAGGATAACGGCGTGTATAAAATCGTTGTCCAAAATCGTTCAGGACGTGTCGAGTCGACAGCTCAACTTCATTGCGAAAGTAAGAAAAGTTGGAAAGCTCTTGCTATACATTAGGCTTTGGGGAAACTCGTAAAGTTTTGGTTAACAGCCTTTGCTGTAGAGAGTTACACGCAAAGATTACGGTATACGGGTGCATTTGACTGCATGCCTATGTGCTCCAGTGACCGGTTGACGTGCCTGAAGTATGCATTGGCCTGTTTCGCGCAAAACTTTAACTTGCAAACATTGGCAATAAATTCTTATAACAAAGTCCTCATGGTTAGTTTCTCCGGCCTAGTACAGAAAACGCCTTGGGTTTACCTTATTCTCAAGGGTGATTAATCGGAAAGGAACGTTTGTTGGGATTGCCGAGAGAGAGAGTGGGTTGGATTTCAGAGAAAGAAAGCATACTGTCGAAATCGCAGCACGAAAACGCATGGCAGCAAATTCAGCAGCTGGATGCGCAGACCGTTCACATTGGCCCAGTGCTCGAAGATCGGCGTGAGGAGCTGGAAAGCGTTGAAACACCGACGCTGTCCCAGCCGATGCGACCGGATAGACTCGAAGCGAACGAAGGCGAAAATGTTCACTTCGCGGTTAGAATTCGACCTTTCAATGATCCAAAGGTGTCATCTATAGCCACCACGGCCACCAAACCATAAGGCAACGGCCTCCATCGCATTGCAGATGACGGTCGAGTGGCAACACAATGGAACCGCACTGCAGACGGGATCGCGAATAAAGGCCTCGTTTTCGTTTGGCTACGCTACCCTCGATATTCAGTCGGTCATTGCGGAAGACAGCGGCGATTATATGGCAGTGGCTCGCAATCAGCTTGGCAGCGTGCAAGCCGAGGCGCATTTGACCGTAGCAGGTGCACCGCCTGCAAATCCATTTTCCAAGGTCGAAAGTTTACATATATATTCGTTTTAGCGAAGGGCGCCTTGCTGTTAGACTCGAGTCGTCCCGAAGGTCTGCAACGCATTCAGCTACTTGATACGGCGCGTGGACCGACGTTACATATGGGGCCGGAAGTTCAATCGGTTGCTGCTCCCAAAATAGAGACAAACTTTCCGGCAACTCTATCTCTTCGAGAGCACGAGAGACTATATCTGCAAGCGAGCGTGGAGCCCGCAAGTGACGGTATAAATGACTGTCACCATGTAGTGACCACATTGTGAGTGCGCAGGGTGACATTTTTTGGGTGCCGCCAAAAATATCATTGCAAGAGTGCCGCCAAGGTGTTTTAATAGTGAGGCCAAACATTTCCAGTGTTCCTTTATTTTTTAATCTTTTATTTTGTAAACTCATATAATCCTTTATTCTTTTTTAATCTATATATCCTTTCGGCTTAGGCTTAGTTTAGGAGCAGGCTAAAGCTTAGGTTTAGGCTTAGGTTCCGCCTCAGCCTGCTCTTAAGTCTAAGCCTGAACCTAAGCCTAAGTCTGTCGGTGGCGGCACTCAAAAAAATTACTGACATTGTACGTGTCCACAGAAGGAGACGTCAATTACGAAGGGAGGCAGACAATTGAGGACATCTCATAAAATGCGCGTCGTTTGGGCACACACCTTCAGCTATTGCTCGCAAGGACAGCATATTATTAGCGAATATGTATTTCAGGCACATTAGCTTGTCAGTGGCTCCACAACGGTCAAACGGTCATAACTGGTATTAAAACATAGTCTGTCCTTCGTTATCGACGCTGCAGTGGACAGCTGCTTATTTGAAATTTCTAGCTTCGCGTGTTGCCACGAAGTTCGAGTTCGGCCAAGCAACACTTCATATTGCTTCCGTAATTGCGGAAGATAGTGGCAGCTACAGTGTGATCGCGAGTAACCATCTCGGACAAGCGACATCGCCGACTTGCTCTGTCGAAGTCACGCCTGATTCGCTGATCAATGCAGAGACGCAGCACTCGGAAAGTCTTCAGCGTATTATCGAACTCGAGGCGCTCGACAAGTTCGGAAAGAAGGAGACGGTCGACGTGCAGTCGCAAGTACGTACTATAGTAGTGCAAGCCACAGCCTCAAGAACGCACAAGGATACCCTCGCACTTTTCCGTTTGGTGGCCGCAGAAGAACTAGCTGGTTTTTACCATTTTTGAAGAAGTTTATTTCCAAGTGGCGCGCTATAATGAAGCAGGCACTGTTTGGTATCAACCTTATATTTTGCTCCTTCAAGGTACCAACGTTCGTCCAACCTTTGCCAAGCTCGCTGCCGCCTTTCGTCGAAGGTGCCACAGTTCATCTTGAATGTCAGGTTATTCCCACAAATGACAACAACTTACGCATAACCTGGTTGCGAAACGACAAGCCAATGCCGACAGGCATGTACCCTTCACATCGTATGGTGAAATGCACGCTACGGAAATCTAATTGACCACTTAGGACATCGTTTCAAAAGCTTCTTCGATTTCGGCTTCGTCTCGTGCGACATTCTTTCCGTCTATCCCGAAGATGCTGGGGTCTACTCGTGCGTTGCTCGTAACGCACACGGTGAAGCGGTGACAAGCTGCAAGCTCGAATGCGAAGGTTGCGAAAGCTCTTTCCCTCAACCCGGCACATGTCCCTTGGGCAAATTCATCTTAAATAAGACGCGATCATTTTGTAGCAAAAGGGTCCATCATTCTCGATACGCAACATCCGAGCAGTGTTCAGAAAATTGCCGAGTTGGAGGCGCCAAAGGCAGCGCTTCCCGAAGAGGTACGAGCTAGCTGCAGCGGACGGGCGTTAACTAGAAAGCTGTAGCTTACTGAATTACGTAGGAGGAAGGTGTTCCACTGGCACCGCAGTTCGTCGCCGAACTTCATGACGCTGTCGATCTGAAAGAAGGCGAGTTTGTCCATCTCGAGTGTCAAGTTCAACCCGCACACGACCGTAAGTTCGTTGAGGTTTTTTACCTGGAGCCCACGCCCAAGCTGAGGCTTCGGTTGTCCGACGATCGACCGTGGACAAGGTGGTATCGCAGAGCGCACGCAGTATGAAATTGCAGGCAATCTCACTATATCATGGTTTATCAACGGAATTCCTCTGAAATTCGGTTCACGATTTCAAACTACGCACGATTTCGGCTTTGCTGCACTAAATATCCTCCACGTTTATCCGGAAGGTACTGAAGAGGAAGTGGGCCTAAAACTGAACTCATGAATATTATCCTGTCATGCCCAACTCTAGACAGCGGCACTGTCTGTTGCGTTGCTCGAAATGCAAGCGGCGAAGCGTTCTCGCAATGTACCGTTTCCTGCCGAGGTGCGAACAGGACGTTGCGCATCGGTTGCTGAACTGCTACAAACAGCCACTTTAGGAAAGAAATCGCTCTACATGGACCCACTGCATCCGGAATCGCTAAAGCGCATCAAGGAGTTGGAGGCACCGAAGGAACTGCCTCCAGACACGCCAGATCTGCCCATTCAGGCGCCATCGTTTTTGACGAAATTCGAACCAGAAGCACAGCTCGACTTGAAGGAAGGCCAAACCGTGCACCTCGGTTGGTTTGAAGGCTATTCTGTGTTTGTACCAAGGGCACTTCATGTGTCCATAGTGCACCTTTCATCGTTCTACGTACAAATATCACTTAAAGTCAGACGTCCCTTGCCTAGCCCTTTTCCAAGAGCAGCAAAAGGGTTTGCGAATCCCTCAGAGAGGCGTGAGTCCAGGGTCTTTGTCTGTTGTTTCAGAGGCTCTGGTTCAACCGGCACACGACCCACAAATTGGTACGCACACGGTACACGGGATCCTTCACTTTATTCGAGTACTACTTCAATTTGTATTTCAAAGAAATTTCTTGGTTCCACAACGGAACCCTTCTGACGGCTGGCCACCGCTTCCGTACCGTCTATGAACACGGCTACGTCTCGCTCGACATTCTCTACATCTATCCTGAAGATAGCGGTGACTATCAGGTGACGCTTTGTCACTATTGCACAGCAACGCTTTCTCTAAACCAGTGGAACCCAATTTAGTGCGTGGCTCGAAACAGTCTGGGCACATCGCAGATCAGTTGCAAGCTCGCATGCACAGCAAAGAAAGCCATCATCTCCGACCCGAGTCAGCCGGAGAGCTGGAGAAAGATAAAGGAGATGGAAGAGGCAGCACCACTCGTGCCTGAAGAACTAGAGGTGCCGACAATGAAGCCCGTTTTCACCGTCCAGCTACCATCCGAGCGGATGGAAATCAAGGAGGGTCAGGCGGTCCACTTCGAGTGCGATGTGCAGCCGGCTCGTGATCCAAAGCTAAAATGCGAGTGGCTACACAACGGAAAACCACTGAAACAAGGTCCGATGAATTTTTTTCGACTTTATTGAAAATCACGCAGTGTATCCCATACAGGCCATCGATTCCGTCTCGTGCACGACTTCAGCTACGCTGCATTGGACATCCTCTACGCTTACCCTGAGGATAGTGGCACCTACGCGTGCCGTGCTGTCAATCAAGCTGGAGAGGCAACGACGACCACTGAAGTTCTGTGCCATCGTAAGGCAGTGTTACTCTGATCGTCGACGAGAATCGTTCGTGCATGTTTGGAACGTTTCAGCTCGTCGATCTATATATTTGGATCCTCAACACGAAGAGAGCTGGCGGAGAGTGCAGGAGATCGAAGCACCAGCACCGCCGAAGGAGCCCACGCCAGAAATCGTTTTTCCGAAACCACAGTTTACAGAAGCGTTGCAGAACTTTGAGGAGCTCCAAGAGGGCGATAGTGTGAAACTTGGTAGAATAAAAGACCGTTCGGCTTTTGCTTTTACATGCCTTAATTTACTTATTAGAGTGCCACGTTCAGCCGGCCAAAGATCCCGGCTTGCTTATTGTTTGGCTCAAAAACGGCGTCCCCATTTCCGAAGGTATGTCTGAGCATCTTCGGATGACTTGCATTAGCGGAAAGCATTGTGCCTCTGCGTGTAGGTTCCCGCTTCAAACTGAGTCACAATTTTGATTACGTCTCTCTCGAGCTGCTCACTGTCTACGCCGAGGACTCAGGTTTTAGTCTTAATGCTATATTTTATTCGTAGTGTAGTTTTAGCAGTATTAGTAAGCTGACGCTGGCGGGCGCAGTCACTCACGAGCACATTGTACGAAGTAGACGAGGTAGATGTCCGACGGAACGCGCATGCGATAGTGCCAGCCGTCCCAGATTGAGGGCGTATTGGAGAAGTAGATGTAGCCGGCCGAATACCACGTGACGTAGATGGACGGCATGTACGTATGCGAGTAGAAGGCAAATTTAATGTGAAGAGGAAAGAAATGTTGGCTTCACGTAACTCATCGAACGAAAACGCTTTCGACGTTACTCATATGGCGGTCAACTTTACTATCTTGCAGAAGTGTTTGGTGCTTCAGATGCGTCTCTTTCAGTCTGGCATTATCTAGCAAATATTGCCCAATCGCTTCGCTTATCACTACACGTTCGATGAGTTAGGTGAAGCCAACATTTCCTCTTCTTCACATTAAGTTTGCCTTCTCGTGCACATGGATGGCGTTCATCTACGGCATGTGGTACTCGGCCGGCTACATCAACGCCTCTAACGTGCACAGCGAACCGTTCTACACTTCTGGATAGACTAGCTAACCCCAACCTTGCACGTACAGACCGTAGTTAGAACAAGACTAGGTAAAATTTAAAATTTTGTGTTATTGCAGACGTATATCTTTAAATATTTTTTCTTAGCGGTCTACTCGGTGAAAGCACAGAATGCGTCCGGTGAAGCTACAGTTTCGTGCCTCGTCAAGTGTGCAGGTAGATCAATCTACATTACAGTTGTAACACTAGAGGACGTGCTCATTTGACTTCACGTTAAAAGTTGACTTCTTGGTTCGAACCCCAACCTGACCTCGCATATACCTGGTCCTCTCACTGAGGTCGATGTTCCTCACGAAATTTAGCGAAAGACGCTTTGATGCTCGAAACACAACATGAGAAAAGCTGGCAGAAGATTCAGGAACTTGAAGCTCCCGTCATCCACGACGAGGTTGAGCCGGAGATACAGCGCCAAAAGCCGCGCATTTTGCACCCACTCGAGAACTTCGAAGGTGTCCCCGAAGGAGAACCGATTACATTAAACGTGCAATTTGAGCCCGCGAGGGACGACTCGTTGAAGGTCGAGTGGCTCAGAAATAATCAGCGTGTACCAGCGAGTAAGATCCCTCAGTTGCGCATGTCCATAAAGAAACCCCGAGGTCATTTTCCTCGAAATTAAGGTCAACTGATCAAAACCTATCACGAACTCGGCACTGCAGCGCTTCAAATCGTGAACGCGTACGCGGATCACGATGGGGTCTACACTGTGAAAATTACGAATGCCGTCGGCGAGGCAGCTTCCTCTGCAACCGTGAAAGTTCTCGGTAGCTTGACTCAAGCTTAAAATAGTCTCCCTTGTCGAACCTCGTGCCTTGTGTCCATGCAGGCCGCAGCGCTGTCTTGAGCGACACTACGCACGAGCAGAGCTGGCAGAGAATTCAGGAGATCGAAGCTCCGAAAGTTCAGGAACCACCCCCACCGGACGCACAGTTCCCACCGCCAGCGTTCTCAACACAACTCGCGAACGTCGATGAAGTGCTCGAGGGTGACAAGGTTCACTTTGAGTGCTCCCTTGATGCAGCTGTCTCGCACGATCCGAGCCTCGTGATCGAGTGGCTCTTCAACTCCAAGCCGCTCCTCCTTGGCTCAAAGTACACGGTCCGCAACGATTTGGGCTTTATCACGTTCGACATCGCGTATGCGTTTCCCGAAGATTCTGGTATGTACGTACGCCTTGTCGTTTCGTCGCGTGCAACCTCTATTGCTCCCTCAAGGTATATACACTTGCAAGGCCAGCTCAAAGTCCGGTGAAGGGATGACCTCAGCGACTTTGAAGTGTCAAGGTACGTGCGGGTAGGATGGATCCCTGCTGCCGAAGCAACGCCCTTTGCCGCAACGTGCAGGCAAGGACTCGGTGATCACGATGCCACAGCACATCAAAGGCGCCGCGAAGATCGCTGAGATGGAGGCTGGAAGGCCTGCGGCTCCAGAACCGCCCGAGGAGCCCAAGCGAGCGCCCGTCTTCGCGGCTCAGCTGCAGACGCTCGGCGATCTCTTCGAGGATCAAGCCGCGCACTTCGAGACGTCGGTCGATCCAGCCGATTGCAGTACGTATACCGTAAATCCCCAATCATTCCCCCATGGGGGAATAATCGAGACGGGCTTCCAGAGGGGGATTCGTCGAATCAGGTCTTTGATATGCTATCGATGGCAGATGGAAGGCCGTGGGGTGGGGGGAATAATCGAGGATTTACGGTAGGTTAACACACAGGCAGACGTTGCGTCCCAGTGCCAAGCCCACGTATAACTTCCTGTCTCCTCTAGACTGTACTTGGTTCCACAACGGTCAGCCGGTCTCCGCCTGCTCGCGCATCAAGATCATCAACGACTTCGGCATCCAAATTCTCGAGATCAATCGCGTCGAAGTGCGCGACAGCGGTGAGTGGCTCGTCAAGGCGGCGAACGGACAAGGCGAAGCGGTCGCTTCCGGCTCGTTGACGTGCATCGGCAAGGCGAACATCATCACTGACTCGCTTCAACCGAAGAGTCTCCAGCGGATAATCGACCTCGAGTGCGCCAAGCCGGTTCCAGAGTCGCCCGCTGCGAAGACGCCACAGGTGCCTCGATTCGCCACGCGTCTTCCAGAAGCGTTGCCCGAGTACGACGAGGGTGATTCGATCCATCTGGAAGCTGAGTCGACGCCACGCGGTAGGAAGCAAGGCGATGTGTGAGCGAGCAAGCCTGAAGTTTAAAGCACCGCTGTTTGTCGTTTTTAGATGCCAAGGTATCGAAAGCAGCATTGGTATCACGGATTTTTTAATAAAGAGAGATTTTTAAGTCCCTGGGGTTACGGTAACGTAACGAGATGTTTAGACTGCATAGGTCATGTGTTGACTAACACATGACCTATGCAGTCTAAACATCTCGTAACGACCTATGCAGTCTAAGCATTTCGTTACGCTACCGTAACCCTGGAGACTTAAAAACCTCCCTTTAGTTAAAAGTAAAGCGTCCGGAAAAAGTCGACAGGAAACCTATGGAGGCTATCGATAGCAATGGGAGAGTGTGAACTTTAAACAATGGAACATTACGTAACATCTAGACACGCACCTTGCGTTTTCATGTAGAACAACGTATGCAGTCTAAACAAGGCCACTCCTATCCACTTTTGACCGACCCTTTAGTAGGAAACTAACTATATGTCGAGACCGCCAAAGAGTTTTCCGTGGCACCGACTCCGAATTTAGATAGAGTGGTTTCATAATGGCACTGCTCTTGCACACGGA
The DNA here is from genome assembly GCA_034691745.1 of Prismatolaimus dolichurus. Taxonomy (NCBI): domain Eukaryota; kingdom Metazoa; phylum Nematoda; class Enoplea; order Triplonchida; family Prismatolaimidae; genus Prismatolaimus; species Prismatolaimus dolichurus. Next base: position 10,775 of record JAQGBB010001449.1, read on the forward strand.
AGTCGATTCCGCCTCGTGAACGACTTTGGCCTTTGCATTCTCGACATCATCTCGGCGATGCCCGAGGATTCTGGCGAAATTTTGTGCAAAATTTCGAGTGCGGCCGGCGTTGACGAAACGAAGACCATGCTCATCGTTCGCGAATCACCGGCGTTGATTATAAAGCCTCAAGTGCACGCACAAGGTGCGAAAGCAATTGAAGACCTCGAAGAGAGTCTTCGACGACGGCCTGAAGAAGCGCCACCAGATAAGGCGAAGGTTGCGCCAGCGTTCATTGAACCGCTGCAGGATCCGCCACCGCTGGTGGAGGGAGATCAGGCGTACTTTGAGGCAAGGTTCACGCCTGTCGATGATAACCAACTGAGTAAGTAGGAAACGATGGCATGCGAACTGCAAGCAAGTATGATTGATGGCAGTGGCTGAACGCCTGTTCCGAAGATCGGAATAACCCGGCAATAATATTTGCTGTGTATTTTTCTTTAGCGGTTCATTGGTACTTCAATAATCGGCCTCTGAAATCAAGTACGCATAGGGTTGCCAAATTACGTGTGCAATTCAAATTGTGCAAAAACTCTAATTCCTATAGGTTCGAGGATAAAAGCGACATGTGATTTTGGAACTGTAACACTCCTTCTCACCACCGTTTATCCCGAAGATGCAGGCGAGTGGGCTTGCAAAATCGTTAACAGCGTCGGCGAAGCAGTCACCAAAGCTTCCATCCAGTGCGCGGGAAAGCAACGAATAATTGGTGAATCGCAACTGCCCGAACGAATGTCCGGTGCGGGTGCGAAGATTCGCGAACTCGAGGCACCGAAGCCACTGCCAGAGCCGGCTGCGGACAAAATCTACGGTATGGAAGTCGCGGGAGGAACCAGCGACAGCAGACCTTGGGGCCATACATTTATGACGTCACGTAAAAATTCGAATTTTCCGATCCCCCTACCCCTCAAACCGTGACGTCATAAATGCATGCCCCCTCCGTAATCATGTGTACTGCCATCTTCGATTCTAGGTGCACCGGTTTTCGTCACCCAGTTTGAGCAGCTGCCTGAACTGATCGAAGGTGAGATCGCTCACATCGAGTGCCAGCTGGAACCAGCGAATGACCCCGATCTGAAGGTACACAGTTGAGACCGACTGGGTCTTCAGCCTTCATCGACGAACGCTTTTCAGGTGGAGTGGTTCCACGACGGTTCGCCGATGTTCCAAAGCTCACGGATCAAGATGATTCACGACTTCGGTTTCCTCATCTTCGAAATAGTCCCTGCTGAACCGCACGACTCCGGAGAGTAAGTTACAAAGAATCAGTTCAGTTATAGAGTTAGAATCAGCTCCGCCAAATCTCAGGTACATCTGCAAAGCGTCGAACAAGTGGGGCGAAGCGAGCGCGAACACGTCACTCAAAGTGCAGAGCGGGAGTGCGATCATCTCTGACTGGCAGATGGACACTGTTGACCACAAAGAGCGCATCGCTGAAATCGAGGAGTACATCCATAGACAGCGTGAGATCGTCATCGAGCCGGACAAGGAATACGAACCACCACACTTCGTTGAGGAGCTGCAGGATCTCGGCGAAATTCCTGAGGGAGGGCGTGCGCACTTCCAGTGCTACGTTGCACCAGCGGGTAGGCTCATGCAGGCAGCAGGTCAGAAGTGCGCAGATTCGATGGCTTCTCGTCCCTTCTTCAGGCGATAACAGCTTGACCATTCTGTTCATGCATAATGGCCAGCCGATGCCCTACAGTGAGTTGCGAGCTGCTGCGAGTTTGAACTCCGTACAGGGGAGAACTTCGGTCTTTGATTTCTTAAGGCAATCGAATCCAGTTGAAGACCGAGTTTGGTTTTATTACAATGGACATCTCGGGTCTAATCGCCGAGGATAGTGGCGAGTACGTACAGCTGTTTGCACGTACGTGTGCCTGTTTGACCTCCGAACCGCAATGCGTGCGATAATTCAGGTACATTTGCATTGCACGATCGAAGTTCGGTGAAGCACAAAGTGTTGGTCAGCTCGTCTGTCGCTCGAAAGAAGAGATTTCACCTCCGGCATTCGATGTGCCCTTACTCGAGGAGATTCCTGACGTGAAAGAAGGCGATACGGTAAGCAGGACGCGTTGGACGGTGATGTCTGGTCAGGGTAGCATGCCCGTTGATTACTAGGTACACCTCGAGTGCCATGCGACACCACCGAATGTGCAAGTGCAGTGGTTCTTCAACGACACGCTCCTGACGAGTGGGCATCGTTTCAAGACCGTCCTCGATTTCGGATATATCTCGCTCGACCTCCTTTATGCTAATGCTGCGGGTGGGTTCGGGAGGGCAGGTTGCCTCGGGCTGCCATATATGGCGCTTCCCGTCTCGGTCTTTAGACACTGGCACGTACACGTGCAAAGCCTTTAACGAGAAGGGCGAAGTCTTCACCAAGTGCAGCGTAAAAGTCGAAGGTACGCACGATAGGGTCAGTGGCAATCTGCGTAAACAAGGGGTTAAAGAGCACTTTTCTTGCAGGAAAATCGGGCCTCGTCTTCCAGCGTCAGGCGCCGAAGCAGACACGATCGGACCTGGAGCGCCATCTGAAGCAGTACACAAAAGCAGCGGTCGTGCTCGACGAGCAGGACGTCTATGAGGACGGAACGCAG
>JAQGBB010001450.1:0-13412 GCA_034691745.1 Prismatolaimus dolichurus
GTGTCCGTAAAACAAGCACGATCGAGGCACGCAGGGGGGGGGGTAAAAATGCCATGTTTTTCGAGTATGTGCTTTTTACACGGCCAAACTGACGCCATTTCTCAGCAGAACGCAGACTTCAAAAACCGAAAGGCAAGCAGTCCAATGAGCTTACGTTCGGCTCACAAGCAGCAGCTGTGAGCTAGCGAGCCAAGTCAATGAAAACGGCAAACTGGCACGCTTAGAGCTGTATGCGCTCGACTCGTTGCTCTCGCCGTCGCGGATCTCGAATAAGTCGTAGCGGCAGTCGGCGGAAATTTCGAGCTGAAACGGAATTATCGATTGAAAAATGTTTTCAAGCTGAATTACGGTAGTCTACTGCGCACATCGAATATTGTGAACGTTTGGTTGATCGATTTTTTTTTACTTATCGAGCGATTTCACTTCCCACCGTCGACTGCCGTTGATGGCCGGTCAGTCGGGAGAGGAGATAGCGCCGTGTAGTTCGCAGAGAAACCGGAACGCGCGACGAGATAGTCCAAATGGAACTTGACCCATAGGTGTTGGCCGCTGGAGTTAACGGCCGACCGCGCAGACGTTCCGCAGAACTTGCCCATGAACGACGAGTTCTATGAGTCGCCGTCGTGAATCTCGACGAAGTCGAACGCACATTGTGGTCCACCTGCTTCAAGCTAATTGAAAAAAAAAAAGAAAAAAAGGAAAAAAAGAACAGAGATCATTTTTTGCCTTTGCTTGTCACGTAACGTCCCTCTGACTTAGGTTGACTGAAAGGCGAGTTGGATCGTTTTATACTCGGGGACGCTAATGACCCAGCTCAGATCGGTGTTCGGCGGATAGAGATCCGGATAGTTTGGGCTGGTAAAGTTTCCACTCGTTCCTGTTAGCTGCAGCGGGAATGCTGCAGATATGCATTGAAAATTTCCAGCCAGACAATGGTAAGAGTTAGAGTTAATAAAACCGTGTGTTTTGATGGTGGCCGATGCGAACTTTCTTGGACCATCCAAAGCCCGTTTGCAGCTAATGCAGTGGACGCAGACGAAAATCAAGGCCAATGAGATGACTTTCATTTTCGTTCCAAAAAACGAAATGAAACTGGGTGGAGAAGCTTTGAAATACGGCAACGTTTATAGGTATGTGTCTGTAAAAGACGAAACATTATCGTTCATCAAGATCATGCTGCGGGCCAGACGTATTGCATGTGTAGCTCAACGTTTAACCGAGTCATGCTTCAAACAGCTGACGACTGATATATCGCTATGCTGTTTGAAAAACTGAGCTAGTGCTGCTCGCGCAAAGTTATTGCACATTTTTTACAATGGTGATTCGCGATTTCGTACGTTAAGTCAGACACAATTGCTCACAACAAACATTTAAATCTAAGGCGTTTTCTAAGCAAAAATTCAGCTTACGCACGAAAATTTATAGCCTTTTACTCTCAGGAGCAACGTAGAGAAAATCGACCCCAATGCGGTGGATGGTGCTCGAAAGTGACGGTAAAAAGTTAGTTTGGTTGCAGCCACATAACACCGCTTATGTACTCAGCTTTGCTGCGTACATAATGTGCTTCTGTGCTATGGTAATCTGCCGACAAGAGATGTTTTTACCTACCACAAAGCAGCCGCAAACAAATAGCTGAAAGTGTGAATCAAAATTTCGAAAAGTGAAACTCAACTGATGCCGCGGTGACCATTAGCCACCGCGAGCAAGCATTGCCACGTTTATCGCATTCTACCACACGATTACTGTGTTGTGCAATCATTTCATGTTAGCTAGCTAGTGACTTCCGAGTCCAAATACTATTAAGGAAGACTACTTGATAGGTGTTATAGCGGAAGCCCCTAAGCCTCACCAACAATGTCTACGTGCTTTAGAACCAATGAGTGTTTACGCCCAATTGCTTAGCAACTTTCACCACAGAGCTTGCTTTCTGGCTTGAAACTTGTTGCTCTATTGCGAGTTCGCGTCAACAAGTAGGAAATGAAAAACAACTTTCTCACTTCAAGCCTGAGACCTATCAGTTTCTGGCACAGTTCTTCAATTTCTCTATAAATAAATATGTCGAAAGACGTGCTACGTTCTAAACTCTTACCACCACTAGTCGATACGAGAGTCGAATTGCTGCGACAGCTGCCACTGCCGCCATTGGCCGAGCATGGAGCGGCCAGTGCGCCTGCGGCCGATGATCAGAATCGATTGAAACCATCTGTGAATATCACCTCGCGCGGTCATCCAGCGCCAACCACGTTCGAGAATTGGAGTGGCCTCGAGAAAGAACCACTTCACTTTTTTGCAGAAGCTAAATCTCCCACGGAACACGGAACGGCAGCTTTGCTGGAACATCTGCGCACCGTCGGTGAAGCGTCTTTGTACAAGTGGGCGAGCTTTCCGATAGAGCTTCCACCTCTGCTGCGTGATTTGCCAAACATCGATTTTGGAGAAGCCCTTTTCAAAGCGCCACGCTTCGATGAGCTGGAGGAGGTATTCATTCGGAAAATTGAGGTCAAATTTACCTTAAGTTGTGATTTCTAGGTCGCCTTTAACTTTACGACCAATCAAAAGTGGCTAAACGAACAACAGCTTCGTGACATTCGACAGCGCGGTGAGTTCGAAGTCGATAGTATCAACTTCCCAGGCCAGAAGCACCGTTGGAAACTCTCGTGGTTGCTCCAAAAGGGCGTCGAGCTTGACCGACAGAACCTTCGAACTGCGCTCGCCTTCGCACTCCGCTTCATCGTCATCTACGCGAAGAATCGTTGGAACGCGAAGATCTTCAGCTATGGTCACACCGCCCGCGGCGTTCGTAAAGGAGCGACGATGCTCGCCGATCTCTTCGTAGGAATCCGGCATACTCTGCCCGATCGTCTCTCTGAGCGGCTCACCTGGGCACGCATTGAAAACCTTATTACTGAGCTAGTCGCCTGTAGCGAAAATGACGAAGCGGCGATGGACGAATTCGTTCAACTCTTTCTCGATCGATACGGTTGGGAGCACAAAAGCGTGAAGCAAGCGAAAAAGATGAGTCGACAATCCGTTACGGAATATCTAGCTAAAGACGCCAACGATCTTGTTGTCGATCTGAACCTTTCTCGCTACGCCGAGCTCGACGGGCTGAAGCTGCACGAAATCATTGCCGCGGAGAACACTATCGATTGGTTCACCGAATATCGAGATGCAGCAATCGAACGCGCATCGAAGCAAACCACATCGACGGAAGCAGCAGAGAAAGAAGTTTTTGCTCGAGCTCAACGCGATGTCGATGAGGAGTGTTTGCGAAAGCTGTTCGAAAGCATTCGTGCTTCATCAAAGATCGCAGAGATTTTGCGTTCCCCGCGCGCCGTTGAGCTCTTGATCGAATCGGCGAGATTCAATCGAATTGTCGATGAAGTCTTCAAGCAGTTCACAACAATGACACTCGAGCACATAACTGCCGTCAGTAAAGAGCTGACGGAGAAATTTCCAATCCGATCAAAAATAAAAACGTGGTTCAAACGACGCGTGAACGACGCTGCGGTGGCGCATCTCGAGCGGCACCGATGGTTCAAGTACGAGCAGACGTTGAGGCGTGCACGTGATGACGGGCTCGTCCAATCGGCGTACTTCCTCGAACGCGATTGGCGGTTCGTGAAGGATCGAGAAAGGGCTCTTATTGAAGAATTCGAAAAAATTCGCAAACCAGCGCGTGAGTTTCGATTCAAGACGAAGATCTGGCGACCGTCGAATTGGAAGGTGTATAAAGTCTCTGTGGGCGCGAAGCCCGAACGAGTTCTGATCCAGACGCAGCTTAGCGATCGACTCTGTGAGGTGAACACGAAGACGAATGCTTTCCTTGACGGCGAACGAGGATTTCATTACGAGTTCGAGAAGAGTACACTTCAAATCGTTACGACTTCGAACTGTGGTTGGCGTTGTTCCAACTTTGCACATCGCGTCTGGAAGTGGACGTCGAACGCGATTTTCTACTGTCTCCTCGTCGTTCCGTGGTGCAGCGAGCTTGGCCTTCGCGGGCTCGTCTCACCGACGCAGTTCTACCCTGGTTACCGAGTTTCCCAGCTCGACGGTACCCTCTGCCGCGATCCCGCATCGCGTCAGCACTCGTTCGTTTCGCGCATCCGCGCCCTCTGGCGACACATCGACAAGTCGCGTACGAAATTCGAAGCGGCGCCTGATCGCGGCTTCGTAAGCAAAAACGTCATTCGGTGGTTGAACGTGTTCTGGAATTACGTCATAAAAGGGTTCGTCGGAATATTTCTCCTCTGCCTCGTTCAGCCGACGCTCTGCATCGTCGTCACTTCCGCGAGCATTCTCGCCGGCATCACCGCCCCCGTTTGGACGCCACTAGTCGTTCTTCTCTACCATATCGCCGTCATCCTCCTGTACGATAACGACAACGCGTTCAAGCACGTCAAGGAGTTCCGGCAGAATCGCTTTTTTCCGCTCGCCGAAGCGATCCTCTATCGATTCGCGTTCGTCGGCGTCGTTCAGCCGCTCCTGATTCCGATCTACGTTGTCGTTCTTTGTCCACTCGCGGCCTTTACCGTAACCCTGCTTGCGTACGCTCGATTCGGTCTTCGCTCGGCGTGGGACGCGGCGATGTTCGCGTTGATCGTGAAGCGATACGGTCGGGTTCCGGCAATGAACAGCTTCGTCGCTCGACGTGTCGCCGGTCCGGGCCTCAGCGCCGACTACCTCTACCAGATCGAGCCGGGTCAGGCTCTGGCGTTGCTCGAACTTCGTTTGCAACTGGAAGAACTTCAGCACTTCGAAGAGCAGACGACGTTCTTCATCGATATGCCGAAGCGCCACTTCACTGAATACGTCAAGGAGGTTTTTGGACCCTTCGGCGCGAGTGTGGACATTTCAAGTGTCACGTTTAAGGAGCTAAGTGAACAGGCAAGTTATCTGGAAGCGAAATTAGCTGAAAAAGTCAAAGAACGTCGCCGGGAGCTCCGATGCGATTTGGCACCAAAGATGAAGTCGAAGATCAAACTCGAACGTGCAGAACTCCAGAAAGTGCTTAAACTCGGAGCCGAAATGGTCGCCGACTTTTATCCAGCGCACATCATTCCCCGACTGCTCGACGGCGGTCGTCATGCCGACGAGAAGCACTTTTGGCATGCGAAGAATCTTTCAGTCGACGATTGGAAGGGGTTAACGTCACAGCTTTTTTCCGAAATCTTCTCTGAGGAATTTCTCTTTCCGCTTGAAGAGGCGGATAGCCGCTTTCAGCTCTCCGTCGAGCACATCGATGCGACCAAGTACCTCGATGCGCTTGTCAGTGGCGATCACCGCGATGATCTCGATGCAGCGACGTCGTTCTTGCGTTCGCCGTCGCAAAAGTTCGGTCAAATTACGCAACCGAGCTTCACCGCCGAACTCTTCAAACCACTTTCGATGATTAGCGGTGAGCCGACGTTCAAGGTCGTTAAAGACGAGGAGGCCATCGTGAAGGCTGAACGAGCCTTCTGGGCGGAGTGTAATGGTCTTTTGGCACAACCCTCGCTGGTGATGGCACACTGCTACAATCGGCGCCACAAAGAGGAATCGATCGAAATCGGCGATATTGTGGTGCGAAATCAGCTTCGCACTGCGTTGCAGAAGATTGAACGCGATTCAAAGGCCGAAACGATTGTTCACAAGGATACTATAGTGTGAGGTGAATCCCACATACATGCTTCGTTTTTTATGCTAATTGGTACTTCTGGGCATTTTTCATGCACTCTTGTTTCCGGTTAAATTACTAGCGAGATTAGTTCAGGAGGTTAATAGGACGAATACTGGTACATCGTTTGTTGGTGTCGAGTTATCATGCAAACCATAAATTGTGACCGGCAGTTGGCAAGTTGCGAGAATTTTAAAACAAATTTACCTTTAATTTATCTGAATCTGTCACAAACTCAGAACGGACAGCTGGTGGTGTACGCTCAAGAGTCCGCAAAGCAAACTTTGAAGAGCAGAAAAACCAGCTAGTCAACAGCACAACAGGGGGTCAGTCATGTTCGCACGACAAGTGAATCGGCAAAGCCGAAAAATGCATCTTTTGGCTGTGGTATAGTAGATGGTTGTTTATTTATGTCAAATGAGAATAGAACATTCGTAGCCACAGCTTTGCGTGTAGCGTTTTCGATTTTGAACACGATATCGCGATGTTCAAAAGTTGTTTTCGACTGGTCATCCTCGTCGGCTTGAGTCCGACGTGCGCAAAAGTTTCCCTTGTTCTCAGCTTTCGAATGATATATAACACAGGTCGCAGCGCTGCTTAGAGCTCAAAATATCGTTAGCGACCGATGAGGAATGCCGATCGAAAAAATGACAAGTTCAAACGGCCACTCCGCTACTGCACAGACCGCTGCAAGCATCGGACAGAACCGAGAGTAGCAAAAAAATCATTCTCGGATTACGTAGATTCATTTTAGTTTGGAAATTTAGAAAATCGGTCGAGAAATACTAAAGTTATCGTCTGGACAGACTGACTCACTCACTCACACGCGACCAGGTAGTGATCATTATTCGCGTAGCGTTCAGATTGGCGCAGGGGGCGCTAGTGTGCCTCGCTGGCACGAATATAAGATCGAGGTTGTTTACCTCCTTTCTCAATTCACTCAGCGCGTGTCTGCATTCCATTTTCGCTCTTCCCCTTTCGTTTTTCGTCCAGTATGAGCACGTCTCGCGCGAGCGAAAGGGCAGAAAGTGCGACGCCGTCTCCTATTGCTGAGATTTCTGAGGAGGATCTAGCGGTGATAGCCCTCATTGTTGTGCGCGCTACACGTCCAGAAGTGCAAAAGCTAGTGCGCGAAGAGGCCGAGGCCTCCTCGACCCCGACCCTCAGGTCTCAGTCGCACGTCGAGCAGTACAAAATCAACGCCAACGTCATCGCCGTCCTCCGAAACGCGAAACATTTGCTGAAGGACGCCGGCGCCCACGAGGTGTGCGAAGACGACTACGAACTCGTCAAGGACGCCATCGACAAGTTGCACGCACGCAACGAGGAGATCGTCGTCGCCGACTCGACGCCGGGCAAGTGAAGCACCGTCGCAATCCTCCGTCAACTGCGCGATGTCACTTCCGATCCGAAGCGTCAGAAAGAGATCCAACGAGCGTCGGACCAGACCTGTGAGGAGCGAGAGAAGGCGCAGCAGCTCGCCTCCGCTTCTCGTAAGCAGCTCACGCAGCCGTTCACCGAGAAGCGCTTTCATCCGTATGTCGGCTGTCAGCAGTTCATCCGGGGCAGCGGCACGTTTTACCAGCAGCGTGGCCGTTTTCTCGCGAATGCTTCGCGAGAAATGGCGGCAACCCGACAGTTCGGTTCTTGCTTCGACTGCGGTCTCTTCGATCACTGGCGTGAAACGACGCCTGTGTCACCAAGCCGTTTGCTGGCGCGAGCACGAGCTTCGGCTACAGTGGAACCGACGCAACCTCCGGCTTGGGTGGATACGCAAGCCGCGGCTTCGGCGGCCGCGGTCGTCGCTCGTTCTAGCGGCAGCTCGATCACAGGTCTCGAGAACCTTTTCTCGCCTTCTGCAAACACGGCTGTAAATTGTAAGTGTGGCACAAAGCTAGAAGTTGCCGAAAAAGTTCGTGTGGAACGGCAAAGGCTGGACACCGAGAAAAGATCGGCGAGTGGCGATCGGACGCATGTTCTACACGCAGCCAAAGGAAGGTGAACGGTTTTATTTGCGCCTTCTTCTGCATCATGTCAAAGGAGCGACGAGCTTCGCCGACGTCCGCACTGTCGGCGACTACGTCTGCAGAACGTTTCATGAAGCCGCGCTTCGTCGAGGGCTTCTCGCCAATGATCGTGAGTGGGATCTTTGTCTTACTCAAGCCGCAACCTTCGCATCGCCGAGACATCTGCGTCATCTCTTCGCAACGATTCTGCTCAACTGCGAGCAAAGCAATCCAGGCGAGCTGTTTGCAAAGCATGTTGGCTCAATGAGCGAGGACTTCCTGTACGATGCGCGACTGATCAACTCGGCACTACAGATGGATGATTCGTTCACAAACGAAGCGCTGCACGACGTCGAAATGCACCTTAAATATCACAACATGAGTGCGACGAACTTCAAAGGTCACTAATCTGCTTATTACTCAATAATTTTTTCGATTTTTTTATTAATATTTCTCATTTTTTTAATATGTTTGATTCTTCATCAATTCATTTAAATTATCATCAAGATCGTTCAATTATTTATCCAGATTTTGATTATTTGTCCATTTCTTTGAAGCTTTATTTAATTTTTGATTTTTTATGGATTCTTTGTTCATACTTTACCGATTCTTTGCCACTCTTCGTCGATTCTTCGATCCTATATTGATATCTTCGATTCTTTTTCGATATATTCGTTTGGTTCTCGATTTCTTAAAAGCTGCATTGCGATCTTCGACTTCTCATTCATTTTTCGTTAACTCCTTTAATTCTTCGTCAATTCTTTGTTGAAATGTTGACTTTTCATTCGAACCATCAATTTTTTTATTGATTTTTTTGTATTTTTTATTGATTCTTGATTGATAGCTTCAACTGTTTATCGAAATATTTTATTTTTAACCGAAAACATTGATTGTTCATTAAGCTCTTTAATTTTTTATTCAAATCATTGATTCTATGTTGATTCTTTATTCATTTGAAATAAAAAATTTGATTTTTTACTGAATGCGTCGAGATTTTGATTTTTCGTCAAGACCGTCGCTTTTTTATTGAAATCTTTGTTTTTTTTTCAACGACAATTGCTTCTTCATTGAAATCTTAAATTTTTCATTAAAAATATTGAATTTTTGTGTATCGATATGGGCAACTCTTTTTTTAAAGCATGAATTCTTTATCGATTCTTTAGCGATATCTTTGAGTTTTATGAATGTTGGACTTTGCATTAATGTACTTGAATCTTGCTCGAAATCGTTAAATCTTCATCGATATCTTTGATTTGTCCATTTTTTATTGCGACTTTATCGCTTCTTTATAAAAATCTTTGATTTGTCACTTAGGCCTTAAATTTTTATCTAATTGATAGATATCTTTGATTTATGATCGTCTATTAGAATCGTTTATTCTGGGTAGAAATCATTGATTTTTTATTATAATCTTTTATTTTTCATTGAAATGATCAATTTCTTATCGCAGTCATCGATTCTGCATCGACTCTTTATTGAAACTCTCTATTCTTTATTGAAATTTTTCATTTTTTAACGAAGTTATCAAAACTTTCATCACAAGTTTCGATTATGCTCAAAGTTCTTCGATTTTCTTCGTCGAAGGCTTTATCAAAATCTGTTCATTTTTGTAGGCATGCTTGCGCTTCTGCCTTCGCGTCGTGCAGCACCAACGGAAGCTCGCGAGATGCGCGAGGAGCTTGCGTACGACACTGCGTCGCTGGAGCGAGATGTTGATGCAATTCTGCCTTATTTAAATGACGAGCAATTGGCTATCTTCAACCGCGTGATTCAAGCTGTCAGCTCAGAAGAGAGTCTCTGTCTGTATGTCGACGCTCCTGGAGGTTGCGGGAAGACGTTTCTGTACAACGTAATTCTAGACGCCGTCCGCTCTCAAGGCAAAATCGCCGTGGCCGTTGCTTCATCTGGCGTTGCGGCACTTCTTCTGCACGGTGGTCGAACGGCTCATTCGCGACTTCGCATTGCGCTTCAGTTGCATGAAGGATCCACATGCAGCATTCCTGCGCAAAGCGGCTTAGCGAAGATGCTGCATCGCTGTGCTGTCCTACTCTGGGACGAGGCAGATATGGCTCACAAGCACGCACTCGAAGCACTGGATCGAACTCTTCGTGACTTGATGAAGAATGATCCGTGTCGACTTGGTCTCGAAAAGTTTCCTTTTGGGGGGGAAGATCGTTCTTCTGGGCGGCGATAGGCGACAGATTTCTCCGGTGATTAGGCACGGCGATCGCGCGAAGATTGTCGCATCGACAGTTCAGCGCTCAAAACTTTGGCGACACTTTCAAGTGTGCAGCTTGAGGATCAACATGCGTCTTCGTCAGCTACCAAATCAGGATGCAGAGCAGCAGCAACTTTGAGACAACTATCTTTTTCGCGTTGGTGACGGACGAGAACTATTCCTCAAGATTGATGACGTTGACGGTCTTATTCGGCTTCCACCGGAGATTGTCGCTTCGAGCAGTTCCATTGCGGAGCTAAGCGCATGGACGTTCCCTAAGCTTGGAGAAGAGGGCGGAGTACAAGCCGATATGGAATGCGCCATTCTGTCACCCAAGAATAACGCCGTTGACGACATTAACACGTTGGCAATGGATGCTTTTCCAGGCGAGAAGCACGTTTATCTGAGCGCCGATACTGTGACAGAAACTGCGCATCAGCAGCTTTACCCGACTGAGTACCTGAACAAGTTGGCTCCATCCGGCATGCCGCCTCATCGTTTAGTGCTGAAACTCAACTGCCCGCTGATACTTCTTCGGAATCTCGACTCAGCGCGTGGTCTCTGCAATGGAACGCGTTTGCTACTGCGCCGACTGCATTCTAGCCTTCTCGAGATTGAGATTGCCTCCGGCCCGCACAAGGGTGAGAGTGCACTCATTCCGCGTATTAGACTAACGCCGACCGACACTGGCTATCCTTTTGATCTTCTTCGACGACAGTTTCCCGTACGACCGAGCTTCGCGATGTCGATCAACAAGGCGCAAGGTCAAACGCTGCGACGCGTGGGAATATACTTACCGAGCGACTGTTTCAGTTACGGACAGCTCTACGTCGCGCTGTCTCGAGCAATGGCGATGGAGTGCATCAGGATGATCGTCGTCAACGATCGAAGCGCTCACCTTACGAAGAACGTTGTCTATCCGTAGCTTACAAATAATTAGTATGCAGTGAATGTTTTCTTTGACTTCTGTGTTTAGTGTATTCATCAATGTATTGTGAATTTTTGTCGTCGGCCGCTCTAATCTACATGCAACACGCACGTATGAGAGGCTGTCCATGTTTGGAATGATCGTTGCCTGCATGAGGCGAGCTCGAGTTCGAAGATTTAGCTTATATTGTCTTTCCAATCCAATGACGTGCGCAGTTTCACGCACATTAATTTACAACGCTTTGTCTGTTCCAGGCTTCACGATTTTTGCGTCTCTTTGCTACCGTTCTCACACTCTCAAATATGTCGAAGCGGTCAAGCATTGGCAATGATACTGAAAACGCTGAAGTCGTTGATGCGGAGGTAACGCAACTGATAAACACCGACGGCGAAGGCAAACCAATCAAAAATGAGACGGCGCCGGCACCAGCAAGAGCCGAGCGTAACTGCACCGATGCAACGTCCGTCGGCGATGCGACGCGCGCTATTATCGAATACAAGAAGCAAGAAGCGATTAGTCGTCTCGCAGTAACGATGAAGCGCAAGAACGAATTCGACAGCAAGGAGCCGCTGCGAAAGAAACGTAGCGCGTATGGAGCAAAGCAACATCTTTGCAAGACACGTATGTCGATGACCGCTAAGCTTGAGGAGATGAAGGCGCAGCTTAAGGAGCTGCAGCTGTCTATTCCAAAATTGACCACGTTTATTCAGTCAGTCACTGCCGAGGAAGATCGCGTTCAAAAGCAGTTGATCGACATAGATATTGAGCTTGCTGTCTGAATGCTTACAACATCATTTGCATACTTTTTGATGCTCTGGTTTCAGTCACAAACTGGACGATTGATGACTGACGACTTTCTGATGAAGCAATTAGCTGAGTACATAATGATTTATATCAAGTAAATACATAATGCGCAATTTAGTTCAAAATGGGTACTACTTCGTCTGAAATATGTGCACTTCGTTAACGAATAAGATTTCGTTTAAAGTGCGTGCGACTTTGATCAAAATGTTGTCTGGCGTGTGAAATTTTGTGTAATCTCCGTAGAACTTCGTTGAAAATCTGTGGAACTTCGTTACTTTGACTAAAATGTGCATATTTTGAACTATCTTGGTCACTTGACGCTATTCATATAAATAAAAGTGGCAAATTTTCTCTTGCGTAAAGTTGGCAAAGCAACACAAAACTCAGTGAAGAGGATGGCACACGAGCATTGCCTTAAAGTAACAGAAATTGACGATTCCCTAGCTCCCGGAACGACAGTGACGGGTCTGATTCCTAGTACAATAGTAGGTCCAAAAATAAAGGGTGTTTTACGCTTAATTCTGTTTCAGTTTTCATGCCTAATTTTTATTTTGAATTTACTACTTTAATGTGATTTTTAGAGCCAGTGACAAAGTCAGTTGCCCTAATGCAACGGGGCTGTAAAAACCAAGGCTGTGATGTTTGAGCGCGAAAGTTAGTGGTGAAGCAAGCCATTATAACATCGGGTACTGTACGGTTAGCTGGGTATCGATAATTGGTCTTTTGCGGATGCGTCGCGACCGTCATTGAGCTCGAACACCAGGCCCTTCATTCTATTACGTTTTAACGTTAATGTATTTATAAATTTATTTATACCGTTCGACGCAGTAATCTAAGATAAGCTATCTGACTGAGGTTTGCTTGCGTCGGCACTTGGGTTGGGTGTACCAAGCCGTTTATAGACTTGCGTATTTTTTTAAGTCACTCAGCAGTTTACTCCTTCCACTTTTGACAGTGTTTCTAAGGACCTGCAGCTGAAATATGACGAATGCATATCAAATGCGATGCTTTTGAAAGAATAAGGGAGATTTCGGAACAACGACGCGTAGGCGCAATTTGCGTCATTCAGTTGTTTTTACTAAAAGCTTCCAACTGGTCAGATTTCTTCAAGGCTTCCCGACCTGGCCGTGCTAATGCGTGATTGGTATGCACATCCCAGCGCGATATATAAGGTATGTTCTCTAAAAGACGAATGTGAAGTCTGCATAATAATGGCGACCTCTTTGCTATTTGCTTTAATTGTACTGAAATTGGTGGTCGGCGCGGTGGCACCAAACAAGAAGATCGTCATCATCTCAAACGATATGCCCGCCGGCTGGAAGCTAAGCGCACACTGTCGCTCGACCGACGAGGACGTTGGTCGCCAGCTGCTCGATCAGAGTGAGTCGCACAGCTTTCGCTTCTATCCGAGCGAGCGGACGGCGTTCTGCTGCGACTTCAAGGCGTATAAGGACTTTGGCGAGGGAAAACGCAAGTGCAACGACTATCGCTTTACGGTCTGGGCGCCTGGCTACGTTGACGATCCCGTCACCTTGTGGAGCTATGGCACTGATGGGTGGACAATGAATGGAGAGAATGTTAGAAATCTGGAATGGCCGCGAGTCTGTTAAATGGGACATGCTTTTATAATAGTCGCAAATTTGTTTAAGAGAGACTTTACAGTTCAGCGAGTTCTTCTTTCTCTATCGTTATTCAACGTACTGTGAGAATTTGCAACGTCTTAAAGCCGAAGAGAGCCATGTATAGGCACGAAAAAAATATCGCAGAAAAAATTGTTCCAAAACATCTCTAAAATCG